>JAXQQM020092673.1:0-10859 GCA_034641835.2 Pinus albicaulis
CACAATATTCTACTCCGATAACGATTTTAAGATAACTTGTCTGACCTCTTACACATAAATCGTTACAGCCACTGATTTCTTTCTCCAATTGCAGTCTGCAGCCAGTGATTTCTTCAATTACTCGGAGAATGGCATTCAATTTATGCCCCGATTCTAGTGCTTATCTATCTCAAGCACTTTGCAGCCTCTACGGTACTGTTGCCCCACGCTCTCTCTGCTACACCCTCTAATCGATTTCCGATTTCCCAGCGGTAGCTTTTATAGATTCAGGAAATGATACAACAAAATAGTCTGGTGCAACCCAGCTGTTTCATGCCCTTTTCTCTGCTCTTTCCCGCTTCCGGGTCTGTCATTTCATTGTAATTTCTGTCACAATGTAATTTTTTCAACATTTTAATATTTCTTTTAAGCCTTGACTCAGGAGGGAATCGTGAATCACATGGACTACTCCTGATTAACATTTTAATATATAAATAAATTCAAACATTTCTTAAAATTTATATTGATAGAAAAATATGAAGTACATGTATAAATTACATAAAATTAAATTATGTAACCAAAATTTCAAATGAAATTAATTAAGATAAAACAAACCAGCGTTTACACTAATGTTACCTTTATTAATATTTCCACAAACATACGGCAAAACAGTCCTTTCAGTGAAGATTCAAAGGAACAAGACTTGGACTGATCCACCAGCATGCAGATATATCAGATATATCAAAAAGATGTTGACTGACAATAGTGGAAGATTCAAGGAATGAGACTTGGATTGTTCAATCTGCCAGCAGATATATCAAAAAAAAATGTCCTGCATATGTATATATAAAATAATAGTAATAATGGACGATTCCAAGAATGAGACTAGACTGTTCAACCTGCCTGCAGATATACCAAAAACCATAATGGAAGGTTCAAGGAATGAGATTTCGGAGTGTTCATTAACCTGCCTACATACAAATCAACTCAAATATATGCTGACTCACAATAACGGAAAAATTCAAGGAATCAGATTTCAGAGTGTTCAACCTGCCTGTAGCTACACCAAAGAAATTGCACCTTTCAAGACATGAATTGGTGTCTAGTTTGTAATGAATTGGGATAAATTTGGGCACTAGTTTATCTATCTCAAGCACTGTTGCTCCACGCTCTCTCTGCTACACCCTCTTATCGATTTCCCAGCGGTAGCTTTTAAAAATTCAGGAAATGATACGACAAAATAGTCTGGTGCAACCCAGCTGTTTCATGCCCTTTTCTCTGCTCTTTTTCGCTTCCGGGTCTGTCATTACATTGTAATTTCTGTCACAATGTAAATTTTTTAACATTTTAATATTTCTTTTAACCCTTGACTCAGGAGGGAATCGTGAATCACATGGACTACTCCTGATTAACATTTTCATATATAAATAAATTCAAACATTTCTTAAAATTTATTGAAAAATATAAAGTACATACAATTTTATGACAACAAATAAATTCAACATTTTTCAAAATTTATTAAAAAAAAATATAAATTACATACTATTAAATTATGTAATCAAAATTTCAAATGAAATTAATTAAGATAAAACAAACCATCATTTACACTAATGTTACTTTTATTAATATTTCCACAAACATACGGCAAAACAGTCCTTTCAAGTGAAGGTTCAAAGGAACAAGACTTGGACTGATCCACCAGCATGCAGATATATCAGATATATCAAAAAGATGTTGAGTGACAATAGTGGAAGATTCAAGGAATGAGACTTGGATTGTTCAATCTGCCAGCAGATATATCAAAAAAAAAATGTCCTGCATATGTATATATAAAATAATAATAATAATGGAAGATTCCAAGAATGAGACTAGACTGTTCAACCTGCCTGCAGATATACCAAAACCATAATGGAAGGTTCAAGGAATGAGATTTCGGAGTGTTCATTAACCTGCCTACATACAAATCAACTCAAATATATGCTGACTCACAATAACGGAAAATTCAAGGAATCAGATTTCGGAGTGTTCAACCTGCCTGCAAGCTATATCAAAGAAATTGAACCTTTCAAGACATGAATTGGTGTTTAGTTTGTAACGAATTGGGATAAATTCGGGCACTAGTGCTTATCTATCTCAAGCACTGTTGCTCACGCTCTCTCTGCTACAGCCTCTAATCGATTTCCGACTTCCCAGCGGTAGCTTTTATAAATTCAGGAAATGATACGACAAAATAGTTCTGCTGCAACCCAGCTGTTTCACGCCCTTTTCTCTGCTCTTTCCCGCTTCCCCGTCTGTCATTTCATTGTAATTCCTGTCACACTGTAAATTCTTTAACATTTTAATATTTCTTTTAACCCTTGACTCAAGAGGGAATTGTGAATCACATGGACTACTCCTAATTAACATTTTAATTTATAAATAAATTCAACATTTCTTAAAATTTATAGAAAAATATAAATTACATACCATTTTAATATAATAAATAAATCCAGTTTTTTTTCAAAATTTATAAAAAAATATAAATT
Source organism: Pinus albicaulis (assembly GCA_034641835.2). Taxonomy (NCBI): domain Eukaryota; kingdom Viridiplantae; phylum Streptophyta; class Pinopsida; order Pinales; family Pinaceae; genus Pinus; species Pinus albicaulis. The sequence goes on from JAXQQM020092673.1 coordinate 2,505, forward strand.
ACACAAAATTAAATTATGCACCCAAAATTTGAAATGAAATTAATTAAAATAAAATAAACTAGCCTTTACAGTAACCATTATTTTTATTAATAATTCCACAAACATACGACAAAACAGTCCATTCAAGTGAAGGTTCAAGGAACAAGACTTGGACTGATCCACCAGCATGCAGATATATCAGATATATCAAAAAGTTGTTGACCGACAATAGTGGAAGATTTAGGAGACAGAGACTTGGATTGTTAAATCATAAGCAGATATATCACAGGAAAAAGATGTCCTGCATATGTATATATAAAATAATAATAATAATGGAAGATTCCAAGAATGAGACTAGACTGTTCAACCTGCCTGCAGATATGCCAAAACCATAATCAAAAGTTCAAGGAATGAGATTTCGGAGTGTTCTAGGTAACCTGCCTACATACAAATCAACTCAAATATATGCTGACTCACAATAACGGAAAATTCAAGGAATCAGATTTCGGAGTGTTCAACCTGCCTACAAGCTATATCAAAGAAATTGAACCTTTCAAGACATGAATTGGTGTTTAGTTTGTAACGAATTGGGATAAATTCGGGCACTAGTTTTAATAGGTGAGTCTTGCTGTCGACTCCAGTGAAAGCTCCTTAGCATTGGATTTTCTTTTAGATCGTCCATTTAAATTACTTTTTGATTAATCGCTCTCACGAAGTTCCGTTACACAGTTTTAAATTTGGCATTATTTTTTTAAATAGTATTTTGAGTTTTGTAATATTTTTAATTTGATTGGAATATTATAGTTTTAAATTTCATTTGAAGATTTATTATATTAATATTAATTTATAATGATCATTTTCATATTGGAAGAGAAATTCAAAGGGATTTTTCAGTATTGGGTCAGCAACACTTTTTTGGTACAACATGACCCAGATATCAGTTGCACTCAGTTCAGCAGAAGCAGAGTACATGGATGTTGGTCAAGTAATTTGTGAAACTATCTGGAGGATGAAGATTCTTGTTGGGTTATTTGGTCAGATGATGGATCCTAGTATCAAACTCTCTGAAAATCTAGTTTTTCATGAATGATCCAAGCATATTGATATCTGATATCACCATCTATGATATTGTGTGCAGAGGCAAATCATGTTGTTGAAATACATTCCTACAGAGGAACAAGATGCATATATTTTGACAAAGGCAATGTCAATAGGAAAAATTTGAGTTCCATAGAGGCAAGATTGGAGTATTTGATAATCCCTTTCTTTTTGAGAGGCAATCTTGAAAAAAAACAACAAGAAAATAATGATTTAATTTTCCCTTGAATTAAATTAGGAGAAAATTGTAATTCCACATCACAAAACAACTTGTACAAGTTAACTAAGTTAGTTTCACTTAGTTGGCTCAGTTAATTCAAGTTGAGGGTCTAACTTGAGTTGTGTAGAGGGACTCCTAAATTTTAGGAGCCTAGGTTGAGTTTAATTAAATTTACGAGCCCAGGTTGAGTTTAATTTGGATTATAATAATTTAATTTAGTTAAATTAGATTAAAATCAGTTAAACTAGCTCCAACTGTAGGAGGAACTAGTAGGAGGTATAGCAGTTGGGTGCAATTTCAATGTTCAATAAATCAACCATAATTAACTCATGAATGTATGAAATATGAACATCAATGTGCTTTGTCTTTGAAAGATAAGCATGGTTCTTAGCCAAGAAAATTGCACTTTGGCTATCACAGTCTATCCTTATAGCTCGTTGCACCAACGCCATACTTGAATACAATCTCTGCAACCAAACTGCTTCCTTTCTTGCATGAGTGGCTGCCATGTATTCTGCCTCTGTAGTTGAAAGAGCCACTACAGACTGTATTTTACTCATCCAACTGACTGCACCTCCAAATAGCCTAAACACATACCCACTTGTAAATCTTCTTTGATCCAGATCTCCAGCCCAGTTTGCATCAACAAACCCACAAATGTACAAAACTTTGTCTAATCATGGTCTTCCTTGGTAACACAGACCATAATCACTAGTGCCACACAAATATCTGAAAACTCGCTTCACTGTTATCCAATGCGCCTTCCATGGTTTTGACATAAACCTGCTCAATACTCCCACTGCATGTGCAAGGTTTGGTCTAGTCACAGGGGCTTCACTGGGGGAGCAATACTATACCACGTGGGTTTATATTTGGGGATATATATTGAGGTAAAATTGACTTAATATATTGGGGGATCTATAGGGCATAAAGGGTTTTTATATTGGTGGGTATAAAAAATGGAGCTCAAAGTTAATGAAAAAATATAGAGGGGTATAAAAAATTTTAATGAAAAAATGGATACCTACAATATCTGGTAAAATTATGGGTTTTTTAAATTGGGGAGGTGTATTGAGTTCATATTGGTAGGGGGTTAAATAATGTGATTTTTAGAGGTATTTTCCAATATGTAGTCAAATTAGAGGTATTGTTTAGTATGCTATGAACGCAGGTGATATGTCAAAGGTTCATTGAGTGAAGCTCCCATGGGTCTAGTACATATCATTGCATACATCAGGCTACCCACTACACTAGAATATGGAACATGGGACATGTCCTATTCTTCTTCTTGTGTCTCAGGACATTGTTTAGTAGATAAATTCACACCTACAGTAATAGGAACCATCATTGGTTCACTACCCTGCATATTGAACCTCTGTAACATTGTCTCGACATACTTCCTTTGGTTTAACCAGAGCTTCCTCTTTGCCCGATCTCTCTTAATTTCCATGCCCAAAATATAGTTTGCAGCACCAAGATCCTTCATGTCAAATTTAGAGAACAATTGGGTCTTCAAATCCTGGATAATTTCTTTGTCATTCCCAGTTAGAAACATATCATCCACATACAAGACAAAATAAATAACACGATCACCAATTAATTTAAAATACACAGAGTGATCCTCTTTGCTTTTGGTGAAGCCAAGTCCCCGTATATAGGTATCAAATTTTTGATTCCACATCCTTGGTGATTGTTTTGACCCATACAAAGACTTTTTTAACCTGCATACCATTTCTTTCTTACCCTTCACCACAAAACCTTCAGGTTGCTTCATGTAGATCTCCTCTTCTAGATCCCTGTGAGGAAATGTTGCCTTCACATCCATCTATTCTACCTCAAAATCAAATACAACAACAATAGATAAAAGTAATATAAAAGAAGTAACCTTGGCAACAGGAGAAAAAATATCACCAAAATCAATTCTCGGCACATGGGAATAACCTTTTGCTACCAACCAAGCTTTGTATTTCTCCACCTTGCCTTCTGCATTTTCTTCTTCTTAAACACCCATTTTCTCCCAATGGGCTTCCTTCTAACCAACAAATCCACCAGATCCCCACCCTTTGGGAGCTTGAAGATATGCATCTAATAGATAGGGATGCTATGTAGGACTGATTTAATTAGAACAAGACGACCCCCAAGTGAGATCCAGGTGTGAGCCCAATGACTGAGTCGCTTCTCAATTTTCTTAGTGAGCCAATCCCAGTCCCGGATTTTGTAACCATTTGATTTCAAAGTGAAGCCTAGGTATCTGAAACCATCATCCATATAAACAAGTTTGACCCCAAAAGTGGTAGCAATATGAAAAGTCGATGCAGCATTTGGGTCATATGTAATGAGAATGGACTTGGATTTATTCATAAATAGACATGAGGAAAGACCTAAGTCCTGCAGGAGACCATAAAAGGCAGTCCATTCTTTTGGATCCAGTTTACCAATTGCCATCAGATCGTTCAAAAAAAACAAGTGAGAGAGGATGACTATTAACAATATTTTGCAACATGTTATGATGCCCCGTGATCGAGCACCTTTGATTTTCCTGCTGAGCCCATCTATGATTATGTGGAATAAAAGTGGGGACGTCACACAACCCTGTCTAAGTCCTCTAGACACTGAGAAAAAATTCATAGGAAGGTCGTTGATCAAGATGGAAAAGGATGCAGACTTTATACATGCTTTGATTCAGTTAATCATTGTTCTGCCCAGACTAATCTTCTCCATAATCATCCACAATAGTTCCCAACAAACACAATCAAAATCTTTGTTAATTCAATCTTCATGAGACAAGCATTCATTTTGTTTTTTTTTACAGAATGAATGGCTTCTTGGGTGATTACAACCGCATATTGAATATGCATGTTCTTAAGAAAACCAAATTACTTCAGAGAAATATATTTGGACAATAAGGGTTTAAGTCTATTTATAATTATTTTTGAAATCACTTTGTAAATATTATTGCATAAAAAATAGGGCGATAGTCAGAAATTGAGACCAGATTTGTAATCTTTGGAATAAGGCGGATGAAGGTAGCATTTTTGGTGCTAGATACCCAGCCAAGTCCCCTGGATTCTTCAACCATATCAGTTAGCTCATGGATCATTTTATCCTGAAAATGCAGGGAAATTTCCATGGTCCATTCATCCGGGCCCATACTTTTACCTCTGGCCACATATTTCAGAACTTGAAGAACTTCATCCTCTATTACTGGGCGATCCGTTTGATTTATTTCCTCCAAATGTGACCAAGAGGGGAACAGGTCACATACTTCAAGTTGTTTGCATAAAGGAACCTAAGCCCAAGAGAAATATAGGTTGTTGAAATAACTTCTAGCCTCCTCTTTGATGTCTAATTGATTGGTCAGAGTTTCACCCGATTCCGATTTCATTTGATGTCTAATTGTGTGTGTGTGTGTGTTTTTTTTTTTTTTTTTTTTTCGTCTGAAGGAAATCTGGTTTTGGAAAAATCTAATGTTCTTATCACCAGCTTCAACACATAATATTCTATTCTTTTGTTGTAATTCTTCAGCCTGACAGAGAATATTTTTTTACCTTTGAATTTCCAGTTGAAGGATCGCCTTTTTCTTCATGTCAGAGAAGTGTGTAAGAGAGTTGGGGTCCTCTAAAATTTTCGCCTATTGATCAATCGTAATGAGATATTGGATATTCACCCACTTCTTTTCCTTAGCCCATAGTCTGACCTTATTTTTGAGCATACACAACTTGAGGTTGATTGTGTCCATCTTCCGATGAGCCAAGTCTTCACAAGGGGACTTCCAATTCGAGTGAACAGAGCAACGTAATCTGGATCCTTCAACCAAAAATGATTAAATTTAAATGGAGGTGCCTTATGACGGAGAAAACCAGTCCAATTTAGCAGGATGGGGAAGTGATCAGAGTTTTTGATTGGAAGGATGCATGAGTGCAAATCCTTTAGGATGTTTGCTAATGGAGCTTTTATATAGAATCGATCAAAGTGTTTGGCTAGGTCCTACTCATCCTGCCTTCCATTCATCCAAGTCAGACCCAAATGGTCAGACATGATGTCTCAAAGGCCCTTCTGCATGAAGAGATCTTTCAAGTAGCCTCCTAACAGGTCCACACGATAGAGTGAACCCTATATCTCTGTAGAATCAATTGTGAAGTTTAGGTCACCATCTAGGATTAGAAATTCAAGGTCCAATATGCCACTGTTGTCAACACAATTCCAGAAGTCCTTCCTGTTTATGTATGGGGCACAAACATTAACAATTTACAGTCGATTGTTGGTGCCTCTTCGTCCACCGGAGATAATAATTCCCATCGTAGTGATGTATGCTTTGAATTGGTATATTTCAGGGTTCCACATAACAACTAATCCCCCAGAGAGGCCTTTGGTGTTGATAGCACATAGAAACCATTTTGGACAGATCTTAGCAAGTGTCCCCAAGCCTTATCTTGACTTATCATAGTTTCCTGTAAAAGGACTGTAGTATGTAGTTTAGTAGAATGTTTCTCAAAGAATACTATTCACACTGCCTCAGCCAAGGAGTTTGTTTTTCCATAGAATATGTTTAGTATTTTTAGACATTCAGACATGAGATGTCCCATATCATGACAACAAAGGTGTATAAAAGGAATAGCCCAGTAATCAACTATTTTCTTGCGTGAACAGGGGCTCCAATATAAGTTGATTTATGCAGGAAACCGCCATGTCATTGATCTTTAAACCAATACCCATGCAGTGTGTTTTATCAGTCCACCCAGGCTTCCCTCGTCTAATAAATCGAATTTTCCAATTGAGTTGGAAATATCTGTAATGGCTTTCCTTGTCCATAATTCAAGTGAGACTCCTGGGAGTTTTACCCAGAAGATGTTTCATCTTGGTAAGTGGATGGGAACATCGACACCGAAGGTCCATCATTGTAAAGATAAGTAGTTGCGACCATTTACCCATGGACGAGCTGCAGTCAAATTTGCGTCCATTATAGTCAAAAAGTGAAAAGTGAACCAATCGTTTTGAAGGGAACGCATGGACGGTATTTGAGGAGAGGGAGCCACCTGGTATCAACCCATTTTTTCATTTGTACGCCATTGTATCGCCCCAACACACATCGGCCAACCAGGGCTTGGAATTTTAATTTAATGGATTCATCCTAGTATCCATCGGCCTCAAGAACTAAACCTTGTGACAGTCGCAACTATGATGGTCTTCAGTTTGCGTTGCAGAAAAATAGGCTTCTTAGTGGTCCTTCTGCATTCCACGACCCGATCTCGTGTGAGAGATCACGTGTATTTTTCTTCCGCCTGGACTGTAACGTCTATCAGTAATGCATCGTCTGAAGAGGAAGGCAATATTAAAATGTTGTCCATTTTCTTGCCTAATAAAAAAAAAATGTAAAGAGCCCGCTAGACCAAAATTTGGAATGGTCACTATTAAGATTTTGAGAGGGTGTCCGTCCTCCAAAATGATGTGGAGACCCGCTCAAAGACACCTCAGCAGATTTTCACGATAAAAAATAAAGTGCTCATGAGGATGGTCCAATAAGATAGTTCTGAGTGGAAGTCCAATCATATTTAAGAAAGAGCCAAAATATCTTGACAACAATTGGTTGGTCTAGCCAATTGTGGCCTATGGAATCTCCATTTGCTTCATTGGATCGTCAAAAATGTCGCATAAAACCCCCCAATGTTACTTCTGTCAGGTGTCTAGGAGAGGTAGGCCATTTATGAGCCCAAAACATAATTCAAATTTTGAACCTGCCCAAGTCTGGTCACCGCCAGTACACCCACCAAAGACAGTTGCCAAAAAATAATAGGCCTGGAGGGATAATAAAATCCCAGTGAGAGAGCTTTCATTGTCATGGGAGGGGATTGTGCAACGTTCCATGTTGTCATGGGAGGATCTGAGCAAATCTGAAGTTGTCACTACATAATTTCTTTGTCGATTAAGGGTACCAACCACCAACTACCCAATTAATGCAGTTTTGATGCCCATTTGAGATTGAAGGCGATCCCCAGGACGTTGTGGAGCAGCATTAGTTCAGTGTTCAATACTTTAGGAAGAAAAATTGAGACCCTGATATGTTGAAATACTTCAAGACTTAATAGCCTTCCATGGGATTTTAGCACACCATGTACAAAAATTACACCAATTGAGATTTATCCATATCCAGAAAAATCGACAATTCCAACCAATACAGTCTTTTAGGATTTCTTCCTGATTTTTTGGTGCCTCTATCCCCTAAGTGCAGAACATTTGTTTTCTCCGTAGTCCCCATATGTGTTATGAATCTTGTTAGATTTCCTACATGCAGGCATCTTTTTCTGGGGTATAGTTCTACAATTGTCATTGTATGAAATATAATTGTGACAGTAATAGAGTCAATGGTCGATAAAAATACTAGGTTATGGAAAGAGATCAGTCTCTCTGGTCATGCCTTGATACTCAAATATCCCTGGGATTAATCCTCTGAAACCCCTCTAATTCCAAAGAAATTGAGAGAAGGAGAATGGAAAAATATTATGAGAAGAGTAATTGCCAATCATATGGCTCCACTATTATCTGGTAATGAAGCTTTCATATATAGTGCTTTCTGCTGACAGGAAGAAAAGCCCAAACATGTCCCTTCATTTCACATATGGTGTACTAATACCTTCAGGGTTGCTTCCCTGTTGCTCATGAGCATTATCAAGATGGGTTTAAGAAACTCAAAAATAAAGGGTGAGATGATATATTTATTTCTTGTTTGTCTATCTATTAATGATAAAGTAGTATACACTTCTTATAATATTATCTCTCTAAACCATAATCACTAAATATATTTTCTAAAATAAATTTAATTTAAATGTTTATCAAAATTATGTCTACTCGTAACAATTAATTAATAATAAAAATAATCTCTCTAAACCATAATCATTATATATCTTCTAATATAAATTTAATTTAAATGTTTATCAAAATTATGTCTACACAAAACCATCAATTAGTAATATAAAATTTTTCTTTTAAAATTAAACTAGCAATTGCACCATATGTTGCAAAGGAAACGCTGTAAAGTAGTAATATAGTAAAGAGTAGTA
>JAXQQM020085848.1:0-298196 GCA_034641835.2 Pinus albicaulis
TTTAAGAACGTTGATGAAGCTAGCAGAAATAGAAATAGCTAAGTACTGTCCTCGCCATTATGCGAAAAAAAAGGAATATGAGAGAGGCAGTTAAAGTGAAAATCAACTTAGTGACACGTCCAGATGTCCACAAATCAAGAACGTCTATTGTCAATAAAACAACGTCCCTTAAACCGATCATCAGGGTCATAATTGAACCGATCACCAACACACGGTCTCTTTCACTGGGATGTAGGGGAATGTTCCATCGTGAAGGCACTCTACTTCTCTCCACTGCTGCTTAGTCCTCTGTTTTAAAATGTACCTTGAACTCAAGCGCTACTGCTTGCACAAACTCGTCAGAGTTTCAAAACTGCATGACCCGCGCAACGATGAAATTCTATTTTAGATTGAAAAGTTTATGATATAATGGAAAAGGTTTAATGCATCTCTCCATCACCGAGTTTAAAAGATATTTTATCTTTAATCAACCAACACTCCCCACCATCCACTTTAAAAGATGTTTATCTTTAATCAACCAACGGTTATATTCTATTATAGCTTTTTAAACTAAATTTGAACCGGATTGGCTTCGTTGTTCGGACGTCCAGGTATTCCTTTGACATAAATTTTGTAAATTGCATTAGGAAATAAATATGTATTTCGAGTTGTTATTTTCAAATTTTAAAAGTTATTTTTTACATTGATGTCTATTTAAGTTTTGACGCGATATTGTCACTGTTTTCTATTTTTAATATTTTTTTGGTAATTTTTTTTTTTTTTTTTTTTGCTAATTTTCTTCAAATTCACCAAAACAGTTTTGCAAGGTTAAATTTAAATTATAATTATATAGTTTGCAAAAATCTAATATATAAAAAAATGTATTGCAAAATTCAAATGGAAAGAAAAAAAACACTAATAATTAAACTAAGGTTTGAAATCCTAAATAAATCCGAAATAGCCACTAAATATTATATTTAAATTGAATTACCATATAAAAAAAATTAGGCTCAATTAAAAAAATAAAACCAAAAACAACCCATATACATTTATGAAAACACAATTTATTGATCTTAAAAACACAAACTACCCATTTCACTTTAAACCATATATAGTATATAATGTCTTTTGGATGTATACTTCTTTTATGTTTGTAATATCTTTTTGCGCTGTAATTTTGAAAATTTATTTATAGAGTAAAAACGCAAACTACCCATTTCACTTTAAACCATATATAGTATATAATGTCTTTTGAATTTATAATTCTTTTATGTTTGTAATATCTTTTTGGGCTGTAATTTTGAAAATTTATTTATATAGTATAATTTAAAATTTAGTACATTTTAAAGTTTAAATATAAAATAATAATTTTACAATAATAATTTGTAAAATTAATATATTTTAAAATAATAATAATTTTTATTATTATAATAATTCTTTTAATTAAATTTAATATATTGAACATACATTTTAAAAATTAATTATATAATTAAATATTTAAAACAATAACATTATATCAATTTTAAAAAATTATAATTTTTAAATAAATGGATGATACTATATTAACCGATACAAGTGTGGTATAGTCCATAGCGAAGAACTCCTAAATTAGTGAGTATTGGTAGTTCAGTTAGAACGTGTCAGCAAGGTAGTAAATATTGCCAATTCCGCTAAAGCGTGACAGCAAGCGTCCAGATGAGAGCGGACGATCATATATGTTGGTAAGCAAGTTGTTCTTATCAAATATAAAAAAATAATATATATAATTATTTAAAATTAATAATTTATAATATAAGCATTATATATAAGGTAGATTAATTAATAAATGAAATAGTTTTTTTCTCTAATCATTATATTTGTTTACGGAGATTATGATTTCTTGTTGTTAAAAACACATTTATGAATGTATAATAGATTAGGAGATTTGAGAGGCACTCAAACACCCTACCTAATTCCAATAATCCTTACTAATGATAACATTTTTTTTATTTAAGATTGAAGTATGTATGAAAACATTTACGTAATAAATATTGTATTAATAAAAATATGAATTCAAAGTATTGAGAAATGGGACACTCGAAGATGAGAGTCTTGCTTAAAATAATTCTCCCATGATAGAGTTTTTAGATGAAATTCTAGATAAACTTAATGTAGGAGAGAGAAAGATCCATTATGCTGCTTACTTAGAAAAATATGTTAATTTTGGATAAGCATAAGAGCATCATGAGATATGAAGACGATTTTTAGCAAATGACAAACTGGCTACCCGAACGTGCACAAGGGACCCAGGTGGTCACAACTTAGCAAAACTGATACGGGCGCCCTCGAACGAAACGGCCCGACCGAAAGGTGCCCGGTTGGGCGCCGATCTCACACGGCACGACACGATGTGCCCGAACGAACGTCGATGCCACAAGGGAGAAAACAACAAATGAGCCACCCGAACATGCACAAGGCACCCAGACGATCACAACTTAGCAAAACTGATATGGGCGCCCTCGAACGAAACGGCCCGACCCAACCCGAATGCGCATGTTCAGGCGACCTCACACGACGCGACATGGCGCGCCCGATCGAACGATGCCACAAGGGAGAAAACGGCAAACGGGCCACCCAAACATGCACAAGGCACCCGGGCAGTCACAACATTAGCAAAACTGATACAGGCACCCTCAAATGAAATGGCTCGACACGAACGCACCTGGTCGGGCAACCTCACAGTAGGATGCGACATGGCACGCCCAGCGAATCGATTCCACAAGGGAGAAAATGGGAAACGAGCCACCCGAACACGCACAAGGCACTCAGATGGTCACAACTTAGCAAAACGGATACGGGCGCCCTCGAATGAAACGACCCGACCTGAACACGCATGGTCGAGTGACCTCAGATGGCGCACCTGACCAAATGATGCCACAAGGGAGAAAATGACAAATGGGCCGCTTGAGTGTGCAGAAGGCACCCGGGCGGTGACAACTTATCAAAACTGATACGGGTGCCATCGAAAGAAATGGCCTGACCCAACCCGAACGCGCCCGGTCGGGCGACCTCACACGGCATGATATAGCATACCAGACCGAATGATGCCACAACAGAGCAAATGGGAAATGGGCCGCCCGAACATGCACAAGGGACCCGGGTGTTCACAACTTAGCAAAACTGATACAGGTGCCCTTAAACGAAACAACCCAACCAGATCATGCCCGGTCTGGCCAACTCACACGGTGCAACACAACGTGCCCGACCGATGATGCCACAAGGGAGCAAACGACAAACGGGCCACCCGAACGTGCACTAGGCACCTAGGTGGTCACAAATTAGCAAAACTGATACAGGTGCCCTCGAACGAAATGGCCCGACCCGAACGTGGGCGGTTGGGCGACCTTACATGGCGCACCTGACCGAATGATGCCACAAGGGAGAAAATGGAAATCGGGTCGCCCTAACGTTCACAAGGCACCCGGGCGGTCACAACTTAGCAAAACTGATATGGGCGCCCTCGAACGAAACGACCCAGCTCGAACTCGCCCCGTCAGGCGACCTCACACATCGCGACACGAGGAATGATACCGCAGGGGAGCAAACGGAAAACGGGCCACCCAAACATGCAGTGCAAGGGACCCGGGCGGTCACAACTTTGCAAAACTGAAACGGTCACCCTCGAGCAAAACGGCTCGACCCGGACATGCCTTGTCGATTTCCCTCACACAGCGCAACATGGCGCGCCTGACTGAACGATGCCACAAGGGAGAAAATGGGCAAACGGGCCACCCGAATGTGCACAAGCCAACTGCGTGGTCTTAACTTAGCAAAATTGATACGAGCGCCCTCAAACGAAATGCCTCAACCCGAATGCACCTAGTCGGGCAACTTCACACGGCGCGAAATGGCGCACATGACCAAACGATGCCACAAGGGAGAAAACAGAAAATGGGCCGCCTGAACGTGCCCAAGGCACCCGGGCAGTCAAAACTTAGAAAAAATGATACGGGCGCCCTCGAATGAAACAGCCCGACCTGAACACGCCTCGTCGAGTGACCTCACATGGCGCGTCACGGCGTGCCCGATTGAATGATGCCACAAGAGAGAAAATGACAGATGGGCCACCTGAATGTGCACAAATCACTCGGGCGGTCACAACTTCGAAAAACAGATACGGGCGCCCTCAAGCGAATTGGCCCGACCTGAACGAGCCCGGTCGAGCCACCTGAGATGGCACGACACGGTGCGCCCAACCAAACGATGCCACAAGGGAGAAAATGGAAAACGAGCCTCCCGAATGTGCACAATGCACCCGAGTGATCACAAATTAGCAAAACTGATACGGGCACCCTCGAATGAAATGACCTGACTCGAACGCGCCTGGTTGGGCGACGTCACACGGCGCGACATGACACGCCCGACCGAATGATGCCAGAAGGGAGAAAATGACAAACGGGTCACTCGAACGTGCATAAGGCACCCGAGAGATCACAACCTAGCAAAACTTATATGGGCACCCTAGAACAAAACAACCCGACTTGAATGCGCCGTGTCGGGAGACCTCGCACGGCGTGACACGGCGCGCCCAACTGAGCGATACCACAAGGGAGAAAATGGAAAATAGGCCACCTGAATGTGGACAAGGCACCCGGGCGGTCACAACTTAGCAAAAATGATACTGGCGACCTCGAATGAAACGACCCGACCCGACCTGAATGCAAAGGAAATATTATGCTTAACATGGTGGCTGATAAATGATTAATGGTTTGTGCAAATGAGTGTGAGGTGCAGGAAGGTCCATTGTACGATGATACATTATAGGTACATCCATGCCACCAAGATATGAAGATATGAAGATTAGTCAGTAAATGCTATCATAATTATTGTAAATGCTTTAAGCTAGATATTTGCTTACTTCTTTGTAAGATTTATAACAATGGTTAAGGGATGGTATCCATTATAAGCCATTGAGTGAGGGGTGAACACCCTCACGAGCGTTTAATAATAAAATTAAACATTTGCTAGTTTTCACCCTACAGGGTTTCCAGGGTATATTGGTGTTCAATGGTGTGATTGATTGTTGTTTCACATTGATCATGTTGAATTATTTTCTTGTTGTTGTGTTCATAATGTCAAGTATGTGATGGCTACAGTTATAATGAAATAATTAGAAGGTTACATCATACAGTTTTATGTTAATGTACTACAATAGTGGTTGTTAATGAACATTTATCTAATTATTAGTGAGAAATATTAAATGGTGATTTTGATAGTTATCATGTTTGTTACAACTAACCACTTATAAATTTATATAGACACACAAAGAATACTTATTCTCACAAAATTAGTGCCTAGGAAAATTGATGAATCCCATAAATAATAAAATAATAAGATGACACTATAAATACAATGGAATGATAAAATGAACAAATACAATTTTATAAAGATGTATATATGTTCTAAACATAGGAAAATCTCTAGTACAATATCGATTGTCAACCACAACAATGATAAAATTTGTTTAAGAATACATTATCTATCTTATAAATTAAAATAAGGATAAGAAATATTGATAATCAATATATGATAAAAGTTAAAATATTTAACTTATTATAAAGAAGTATAAAAATTAATTAAATTATAATGCTTTTAAAATCATTATTATCAATTATTAAAAAATTACTATATATGTTAAATATATATAAATTTTAAAATATATATATTAATACATTTATTCTCACTTTTGTTTGACCGTTACCTTGCAAAGCAATTGATATGTTTGACCCATAGTTAGCAAGTTCGGCTGTAACTTGCAAAGAAATTGTTATGCTTGACCCATACTTAGCAAGTTCGGCTGTATTGGTCCATAAAAATATAGAAAATACGTTAAAATGAGGTAATTCGAATTCGGTACTGAATTTTATTTGAAAATAAAATTTAATAAAAACAAATTCTATATTTAAAATGTTGTATGAGATAGAAATCAAAATTGCAATGCATTTGAAAAGGATTTATTTTTTAATATAAAATTTAATATTTAAAAAATAAAAAATAAAATAGAAAAATTAGAAATCAAAATTGCAATGGATTTGAAAAGATTTATTTTTAATACAAAATTTAATATTTAAAAATAAAAAATAAAAATATAAAAATTTATATAAAAAAATTATAGTAAATAATTAATTATATATTTAAAAAATATATCTGTATGAAAAACAATAAATTTGGTATTAAAATATAATAGAAATAAATAAATTTATAATTCTTAAAAATAATAAATTTATAAATTTTATTTGTAGATATTTATAAATTTACTTAAGAAATTTGAATTTGATAATTATGGTTTGACCATTTCCTTGCAAAAATATATCCACAATGAAATCAGATCATCAAAGCATCATTGTTATGTCACACATGTGTGCTTGATATTTGCTGGAGATGATGAGAAATAAAACAAATATACATGACATTCATATCTCTGCGAGCAGCTTATAGCTGCCACGAACTCCAACCAGAAGGCTGGTATGCTTTGCTTGGTGGGAGAGGATAGTCCTTTAAAAATGCCAAATAACCCTTACATTCTTTGAATTTAAATAACCCTGACATTCTCAGAATTCAAGTTTCAGATATTCATCATTTTTTGATATAAGTCTTTTGAATTAATCACAAAGTATCTTTGGGATTAATCCGGAAGACTTGTTTCAAAAACCCTGATATTATAGGAACACAACAACAATTAGTGATATTTCATAGAGTGTTTACAGGCACAATATTTCATACGATTTTAAACCACATTTTTACCTCATTATGGTACTAAGAGCGTTAGAATAAATATTATCCATCAGCTTTGGAACACGATTGCAAAGTATAATATACAAGCTTTTTTTATGAGGATGTTGATGGCCAACAACGTCTCTAATAAAATACGTAATCCGATTATTAAGATTGAGATTGTAAAAGATAGCTTGGGCTGAATAACATAGATTGTTCTTCAAGAACGTTGAGGAAGTCAGGAGAAATAGAAATTGCTGAGTACTGTCCTCGCCATTATGCAACATCAACTTATGTCCACAAATCAAGAACGGCTATTGCCAATAAAACAACGCCCATTAAATCGAGTATCAGGGTCATAATTAAACCGATCACAAACAGACGGTCTCTTTCACTGGAATGCATGTTAATGTTCCATCGTGAAGGCATTCTGTCGACTCCTGCTTAGTCCTCTGTTTAAAATGTACCTTAAACTGAAGCGCTACTGCTTGCACAGCCTACTCGGATTTTCAAAACTGCGTGACCCCCGCTCCAAATCGGCTATAAATCGCGGTGTCAGTGTTCAAGCAATGAGCGCGGATTGTGGATGAATAGCTTTTACCAAGATTTTCTTTCTTAGCTTTTACCAAGACTTTATTTCTTAAACATAATCTCTAAACCATCCAGTTTAAAAGATGTTTTATCTTAAATCGTCCAACGGTTATATTTTATTATGGATTTTTTAAACTAAATTTGACCCTTTTACCAAGATTTTCTTTCTTAAACATAATCTCCACACCATGCAGTTTAAAAGATGTTTTATCTTTTAACGTCCAACGGTTATATTTTATTATACATTTTAAAAACTAAATCCGGACAGGGTTGGTTGTTGTGACGTCAAGTACTTCTTTAACATATAAATTTTGTAAATAAATACGTATTGCATCTTAAAATGAGTTATTTTTAAATTTTAAAAGTCATCTTTTTACATTGATGTCTATCTAAGTTTTGACGCTGTAGTGTTACTGTTTCCTATTTTTTTTTTTTTTTTATTGGTATTCTTTTCCAGTAAATTTTGCTAATTTTCTTAAAATTCACCAATTTTTTTTTTGCAACTTTAAGTTTTAATTATATAATTTGAAAACTCTAATATATAAAAAAAAATGTATTGCAAAGTTCAAATGAAAAGGACAAAAATATTAATAACTAAACTACTCTAGTTTTAAATCCTAAATAGTCACTAAGTATTTTATTTGAATTGAATTCTTATATAAAATAATTTAGGATTAATTAAAAGAAAAAACAAAAATAAATTATATACATTTATACATATTTATACATTTATAAAGAAACACAATTTATCTTTTTAGTATTGGTCTTAAAACACAAACTATTCATTTCACTTGAAACCATTATAAGTTGCATTGGTCAATGCTAACTAATAGTAGCCAATAGGAAAATTTGTTGCTAAAGTCATGTCTTCTAAGGGACCTCTCAACTCAATTCCTACCACTCAAGTTAAAAATTGTGTTATGTGAAAGTTTGCATAAAAATTTGTAATCTACATTGGCTAATGTTAGCTAAATCAATAGTGGTTAATAGGAAAATGAAATCTTATAATATTTCTTTGGGAGGAACTAATAAATTGAGATGTGGTTACTAAACACTAGTAAGCCTCAACATCACAAATATCTAAATATAATGCCTGAATTTTGCAACAATATCCATAAATTATGGCATAAAGTATGTGACTTAGTTGTCCACATGACCTTGAAGTTATGGTCCAATAAAATGTTTGCAAATTATTTTTTTAATAATATTGAAAAATATATTTATATTTCAAAGTTACATTATAGGTTGCATTGGTCAATATTCAATTAATATTGTTCGATAAGAAAATCCATTGCTAGAATCTTTCTTTGGCAAGAATCCCTTGCAATAAAAATTTAACAAATTATAAAGAAATGAAAAAAGTTAGAAAAACAAATCCTTGAAGATATCATTGTGTTGGATCACCTTGAAAGAACAATTTCGATTACTTCCACACATCCCATAACTAGTGCCATTGTTACAACAATCACCAAACACTTAATCCTAGGTTTAAACTCCATATTATCATTTTCTTTTTTAATTTCAAAGTCCACAATGAATCAAAAGTTGCATTTAACAACAATTCATTATTAACTAGCATAGTCATATAAATCAAATGGCCTATGAATCTTGACACACATCAAAGCATCAATTTCATAATATATTTTTAAAAATTCATAAAAATCAAGTAAATCAATACTTTATTTTAAATTATTGTTTATAGAAAAATTAATATATGCCCTAAACATACCTGAATTTTGGACACTAAATGAATGTTATACTTATATATATATATATAATCTTGGTAGTACCTTTCATTTTTCTTTGTTATTTTTTCAACTCCATCTTTCATCAACATGTCGAGATGCATCACTCCTATTGGGGAGGGGAATTGAACCTGTGATGAGTGCTATAAGAGCTGCCCTGATCACCATTTAACCAAGCCCCCAAGGACATATATATTCCCTTATCATCGTTTAACCAAGCCTCCAAAGACTTATATATATGTTCTTTAAAAAAATTTGTTATACTCTTTTGTTTTATTGAGTTTTGCTCACATTTAATTTCCTTTTACATGTATAATATTATTGTATATACCTTCTTTTTTTTGTTAAAAAAATTAATTGAGGTGACACATTCAGTGTTATTTTTTTATTTTTCAATTAAGAAAATGTAGAAGAAGATTATTGATTATGGAGGTTCACTCTAACTTTATCGTGCATATTATTAACCTATAAATAGTCTTTGTTACAATACCGTAGGCCAATAAAATATACCATATGTCCAAAAAACCATAATTCATGTTTTTTTTTTGTGAGTCAATTATCAGTAGTTATATTATGAAGAAATATTTAGATACAAAATACATGTCAACATGCTTAGAAAAGGACTCAAGCCTAAATTTAAGAAGCATGTAATGTGGAGGAAGACCATGACAACAGATGTCATTTGTAACACCTCCAGCTTAAATTTTTTTTTTTTTTTTTTTTCTTTCCACATATATACTGGGGTTTCATTTTTATTTACCTGGTTGTCTGAATATTAAGTTCAGAAATTGGATTTTATTTCCATATTTTTAAATTTTCCTCTACCCATCTAATACCTCATTCCAATTTTAGGATCTCTTTTCCACTATCCCTTCCTAATAGCATTGAGTATTCCCCATGTATACATTATAACCATGTATATAAAATTCTATACCCCTTTATATTAACATGGGATACTCCCCCTAGATATAATATAAGTATAGACCCTATGTACATACATACCCTTCGATAACATCATATAACACATATATATATAACACACCCTTTGATAATATTATTAAATCCGCATATATATATAACACACCCTTTGATAATATCATTGAATACGCATATATATATAACACATATATATACCATTTGATAATATTATTGAATCCGCACCAAGCATATACTATACATAATATACCTATACCTTGATAACACGTTGAAATATCGCTTGTACATATAATACAGCGTGTACATACTAATAACTTCGTACGTCAAGGAGTCTATATCCATATAAGTTATCGTCGTGGAGCTTAAGGCGTCCAGACTATTGATATATATGACAGTGATTCAACTATTAATTATGAAACGTCGAGACCTACCAATCCCGATATATACCTAACCCTAATCATAAAACTTGTTGGCATTATTTTACTTTTCAACCCTTTTTCTAATTCGTCGCGGCAGGGTATATTATTATTAGTTTATACTTATATGACTATTACCGCCTGCAATGATGTTAACAGTTATGCGTATTGGCATATATGAATAATACAAATCCGAGCGCATTACCTCTTGCGTCGAGTTATCATTTTTTTGGTTGAACCAGTGCATATACGATTTGGTTTTGATACGTATAGTACGCACCATGTGTACTGATTATTGATGGTAATAGCAGTATAGCCTCGAAATCTGATTGGTCTGGTTTAACGTGTGGGTTTCATTTTGATGTTTCGATGGTTTTGTATGCAGGGACGGCGTCTCGCTCAGGAGATTGAAGTACCAGATGCCGGGGTTTATAGACCCATGCCCAGCAAGTATTTTACGTGTAACGTTTCCATTTGTTATTCCATTCTATCTCAGTACTGGGTGCACCAATTTCTGCATTGGGAACTTTTGAGTTCTAAGGTTAGCTTACCACCTATGTGCATACGATGCGTAGCACTCAGCTGGATGACACGGAAAGGCGGTCCTTACAGCTGAGCAGACTGCAGAACAAGGACGCCATTCTGCATCCCAGTACCTCTTCTGCAACCTCAGTTACATCGCATAGTACCATTATATCGACGAAGCTGGGTTTTTCCAAATCGACTTTGGGATTTTCTGACTTTCTGGGGCAGTGTGATTAGGGTTTATCCTACCCTTCTGATTTATCTCTGCGGCACCAACTCGATGCCATTCCCCTCTCCCTCCGCCTGTTATTATCTATATAGTTGGCTCAGTTTACGGTTGGATTTTATTCTTGTGATTGTGTTTGTCTTTATTCACAACTCATTCACCTAAGGCGCGGTTCTTTCCCTGTGGATTATGTGCAGGGATACCAAGACAGCGTGAAGGTATCGACTCCTGCACCGTGGAGAGTTCGAGCGTAAGATTTCTATAGTTCCTTACGTTCTGCAACTCATTTTGTTCTCGTCAGGTAATGCCGTATCTAAATCATCTACTGATTGTTTTGTGCAGAGGGTGCAGACGGCGGGGTTTTCTGGCCGCGCTCTTCATGATTCATACATATCCTTGTTTTTCTTATTATAGGTTTTGGTAGTCCGCTCTGATGTGAAGACGAGTTGTTTTACTCGTAAGAGTTTTCTTTTGCAGATCTCTTACTATTGCGCTCAGTACGCATCGCATGGATAGAAGCCATTAATAGGCTTTCCTCCTGGCTACACGCCGAACCCTTTGTTAACATATTTTTCTATGTCCTGGCGCGGGATCTCAGGGTTCCTTGCATCCAAGTTTGATAGCCTCTCTATGGCTGACGTGCTAAATTCTCTAATAGCGTATTGACTTCTTGTTTTTATTTTTCTTTCTAAATCGATGCGATCCCAGGATAGAATGAAAACCCTACGCACAGGTCAATCTCTAGTTTCTGCCATACAATTGCAGAGATTTATGCATCTGATTTGTTTGCTTGTGTTTCAGAACTCTAATATTGTTTGAGATCAAGTGCTAACTGTCAGGACCTATATTATGGATATGTTTTATGTTTTAGTCGCCCTATCTCAATCGTGACTATGGTCAGCGGCGTATTGGCTAGTCGAATCCAAACTATTTCGCTTGGCTTCGTTGTAGATGGCAATGATGACTAACGAACCTTGCCAGGGGAAGAGCCGAGCTCCCACGTCGGTAACTCCCTTCCTTAATGCGATTGCGCCTCTGTATTTCTTTTGTTTTTAATACTAGTAACGCTCTTCATGAAAATAGACAAGGCTACACCGCCTTTGCTAATTCAATATAATACCTTCTGGCATATAAAAACTTTCCAACCGCGGCATATGGACATTGATACCATGCGTAAAGATTGGGTACTCGCCCCTTGTTATCTACGCGTTATTTCGTAGTTTTATTTTTGCATCTGTTATCTACGCATTATATCATCGTTTTATTTTTACTTCTGTTCATTACGTCTCATGTTCAAAAGGACCTAAAATGCCGTGGAATATTAATGTTTGTACAGTTGGAGAAAGTTGTTTGACATAGGCCCAATGCCTAGTAGATTAAATAACAACCATGATTTAATATAGTTTGACCATACATTAATCCAAATAGCTATATGGTGCGTATATATATTTCTTCCACCCAACTACTCATTTATAATCGTTGTTAAAATGATCTATTGTTTTAGCTCTCAGTACTTTTTTTTTTTTTTGAATGCATATACATGTATTCGGTAGTTAATTTGGTAGTGTACCTTAAATATAGGTTAAGTCTATTGCTATGATATTTATTTCAAGGGTTAGAGGTAGATTAAAGAATGCAATATGCACTATAAATGCTATAAATGCTATAACACTTCTATAGAGTAGAATTTCTTCTTGATCTAGAAAAAATTCGAAATACATATTCTAATGTCTTTGCTTCTCTTTTATTGTACCATGTAGATTTCAGTTCTGCTACAATATTTTTCTAGCATACATATGAGCATATAATTTCACCTTTGTATATATATGAAACAAGTTAATATTTAATTATCTGTGGAGACTAAGTACCTTCAGCTTTAAACCGACCTTGGTTTAAAGTTTCTGTGGGTTTCTACTCTATAGATTACTGGTCTACAACTAAACAGAATCTGGAAGGTGAATGCCTTAAGGTGGATTCTGTTAAATGTAGTACTAAAATCAATTATACCATTCAAATTAATTTTATATGTAGCCAATTCATACCATAATAAATCAAAATAACAAGAATTTCATAAACATACCACTATTGCAAATGACCAACCTCCCAACCTTAGAGTCCTCTTTGTCTCCCAGAACTCACCCCCGAGCTGAGATCACCTCCATCATAGATCAACCTTTGATCTGCTTAGGAGCAGCTTATTTAAGCTCATGTTTCCCCAAAGCATGTTTCTAATTCTATGTCTAGAATAGCAGGATGCTTTTCTTCCTGTTTAGCCTAGGCTTCCCATTTTGGGACTCTTTAAAGCTGTTTTATGCTTTTCCTCAGCTTTTCCATCTTTTATTACCTCTTCCCAACTACTTTCCTCATCATTGGGGAAATTTAGATTCCTCCTCAAAATCTAAATTAATTTCTTTCAAGGATTTTTGAAAGATGGTGGGGATTTATTGCCTTATCCATCCTTATGGATTTTGGCAAGTGATCTCTAATTCTCATCTTGGTCAATATGCACAATCATTTTATTTATTTCATCAATTTAAATATTAAATTACATTCACACCATAGTTATCCTTTGGGGTCCACTCCCCTTAGGATTAAAGTTCAAATGTCTAACTTTTTCAAATTCAACACAGAAATTGGGGGTGTTACATATTCCCCCTCTGAAAATAAACACCGTCCTCGGTGTTTTTACTTTACTACTAGAGTTCATTTTTCAAACAAAAATGGATATCTTTCTATCATTTCAGCCTCTCTTTCCCAAGTAGCTTCTTCAGCAGTAAAATGCTTCCACTGCACTTTTACTCTGGCCACTGTCCTGTTTCTCAATTCAATTTCTTCCCGCTCCAATATTTGAAGCGGCTTTGGCAGAAACTCCCCTTCTGGTTCCACCTATACAACATTCCAATCAATTATATGAGAAGCATCATGTACATATATTTTTAATAACGAAACATGAAACACATCATGAACTCTAACATGGGGGGGTAAGGCCAGTTTGTAAGCCACTGGTCCCACCCTTTCTAAAACTTCAAAAGGCCCACAATATCTAGGAGCAAGTTTTGCACAACTTCCAGCATAAATTTTGCTCTTTTTGGGTTTGATGCGCAAATACACATGATTCCCTACTTTGAATTCTCGGTGCACTCTTTTCTTATCAGCATAGCTTTTCTGGCGATCTTGTGTTGTCTTGATATTTCCTTGTATCTGTTTAACAATTCTCTCCATCTCTTGTAAGGCATCAGGTCCCAGCATTAATTTATCCTCTGGTTGGCTCCAACTCAAAGGAGTACGACACTTCCTTCCATACAGTGCTTCAAATGGGCTCATCTTGATAGAAGATTGGTAGTTGTTATTATAGGAAAATTCAGCTAAATGCAAATACTCTTCCCATTTTGATGGTCTATCCATCACATACATTCTCAGCATATCTTCCAATACTTGATTAATCCTCTCTGTTTTCCCATCGGTTTGAGGGTGATAGGCAGTACTAAAATTCAACTTAGTACCCATCCCTCCAAATAATCCCTTCCAAAAGGCTGCAGTAAACTTAGCATCTCGGTCTGAAACAATTACCTTTGGCACCCCATGAAGCCTTACTATCTCCTTCAAGAACACGTTCTCTACTTGAGCTGTCCCAAAGGTAGACTTTACTGGTATAAAGTGGGTAGCTTTTGTGAGAGTGTCTACTACTACCATTACAGAATCATGTTGATATTTGGTTTTGGGTAACCCTGTTATAAAATCCATGGAGACTGTGTCCCATTTCCATTCTGCAATTGGCAAAGGGTTTAAAATACCTGTTGGATGTTGATGCTCAACTTTAACTAATTGACATTCCATACACCTACTTAAATATCTGCCACATCTCTCTTCATTCCTGGCCAGAACAACTTCTTTTTCAAGGCTGTTAACATCTTTTGGTATCCTGGATGTCCTGCATAGGGCTGTTTGTGATATTCATCTAAAATTTCTCTTTTTAATGACTCTACATTTGGAATATACAACCTGTTTTTGTAATAGAGTAGCCCTTTTTGGTTTTGAGTGAAATCAGTTTTATCCCTTTTCTGTAGTTTCGCCAAGAGTGTTTCATAGTGGGGATCTTGATTTGCTACTTTTCTCACCAATTCTTCCACCTCCATCTGGGCACTACTCCCAATGTTGTTTAGCTTTTGACAAGCATTCCTACTTAATGCATCAGCAACTTTATTTTCTTTTCTCTTGATATGTTTTATGTCCATATCAAATTCACTTAAAAAGGACAGCCATCTGGCTTGCCTTGCATTCAGGTTAGTTTGGGAAAAGAAATATTTGAGGCTAATATGATCAGTCATCAATGTGAACTTTTTCCCAAGAAGATAGTGCCGCCACATTTTTAAAGCATGGATAACAGCTGCAAATTATAAATCATATGCACTATAATTCTGTTCATGTATTTTCAGTTTCCTAGATTCATAGGCAATAACTGAATTTTCCTGCAATAGGAGTCCTCCCAACCCTTCTCTGCAAGCATCTGTACATACAATAAACTCTTTATCAGGATCAGCAATTTTTAATATAGGGGATGAAGTAAGTTTTTGTTTCAATTGCTCGAAACTGATTTGACATTTTTCAGTCCACACGAACTTGACACCCTTTCTTTGCAATGAAGTGATGGGATGTGCTATGGCAGAAAATCTCTCCACAAATCTGCGATAATAGCCTGCAATCCCCATGAATGACCTTACTGCGGAAACATCAGTCGGAACTGGCCATTCTTTAATGGCTTTTATCTTTTCAGGATCAACTGGAAGCCCTTTTTCAGAAATAATATGACCCAAATATTGAATCTTATCTTTGTAAAATTCACATTTACTGAACTTGGCATATAGCTGATTTTCTTTCAGAGTTTGTAACACTATACGCAAATGTTCTTTGTCTTCCTCTTTGTTTTTGGAGTAGACCAAAATATCATCTATGAACACCAGAACAAAGTTATCCAAATACTTATTTAACACACTGTTCATCAGGCACATAAAGGTGGCAGGGGCATTTGTCAATCCAAAAGGTAGGACTACAAATTCGTAGTGTCCATACCGGGTTCGAAAAGTTGTTTTGCTAATGTCTTCTTCCTTGATTCTGAGCTGGTGATACCCAGTTCTTAAGTCAATCTTGGAAAACACTGAGGCCCCTCTGACTTGATCAAAAAGATCATCAATTCTAGGAAGTGGATATCTATTCTTAATGGTCAAATTGTTCAGTTGACGATAATCAATGCACATCCTAAAATTTCCATCTTTCTTTTTCACAAATAAGACCGGTGCTCCCCACGGAGACACACTTGGTCTAATGTAACCTTTATCCAGTAATTCTTGCAGCTGCATCTTCAGCTCCATAAGTTCAGGCGGACTCATTCGATAGGGGGCTCGGGAAATAGGTGTGGCTCCTAGCACCAGATCTATGGAAAATTCAATTTCTCTTTTGGGGGGAAGATGAGGAATCTCATCTGGGAAAACTTCTTTAAATTTCCTTACTACTGGTAATTCACTCAGCAGATTTTCTTCAGTTCTCTGTTCTACTTCTTCCACATGTACTGCATAAACTTGGTATCCTTTTCTAGCTGTTCTTTTTAATTGTAAGGCTGATATTTGTCTTACTGAAATGGATTTTGGTTTCCCTTTTAGTGTAAAAGGTTTCCCTTCTTCATCCACACAATGCAGGGTTTTATCCCAGCAGTTCATCAGAGCTTTCTTCTTTTCCATCCAATCCATTCCTATCAGCAAGTCATAGGATCCTAATGGAAATATGTTCAAATTTACTTCTGTTGGAAAGCCATTTAATTGTATTGCTATTTTGGGCAATTTATGTGTGACTTTTCTCTTGGTTCCAGTGGCCAGCTGTACCAACCATGATTGCTAAAACTTTTTAGGTTTAATTTTACATTTTTCTACAATTCCAGGACTAATGTAACTCAAAGAAGCACCTGGATCAATCAAAACAGTAACAGGTAGGTCAGAAATCTTACCCTCCATTTCCACCATGGTTGCTTGATGTTCTGCTTGGCGATTTTCCAATGCTGCACTAATAGTTGGTATATTTCTGGCTATGTCATTTATTGTTGTTGCCTCCCGCTCTCTGCTGATCATATGAATATTTCGATGGGGGAAGTCCCTCATCATATGGGGTTCTCCACAGCCCCAACATTTCAAAGGTTCCTTCATTCTGACTGTCCCTTCCTTTTTATTGTTCCCTTCTACTTGTTTTGAAGCCACTTGGGACTGAGCAGTTTGGCTTTCTTTTGGTTTATTGAATTTTTTCCGCTGATGATCTTTGCCAAAATTCCTTAGATATGCTGGTTTTTGTCTTTTCCCCTTGAACTCACCCTTGTTCAACTAGCTCTTCCCTTGTTCAGCCTTTCCTTTAAACTGCTGATAGCATAATCTTGCTTTTCTAACCGCTTCGTCCATTGTCTTTGGGTTGTCAAACTCAATTTTCTCCTTGTACACAGTAGGCAAGAAATTCAAAAACCTTTGGACCTTTGCCTTTTCTTCCCTAATGTAAGGGACATATCTCAGTAAATTGGTAAACTTAGTGACAAACTCATCGATAGTGAGCTGTCCTAGTCTAAGTTCATGGAATTCTTTTGCTTTATCATCATAATAACGTTTCTTTCAAATAACGATTTTTGAACTTAGCCTGAAAATCTTCCCAAGTAACTATCTTTTCATCAATGGCATGCACCATTTTTGTCTCTTCCCACCACAGTGTAGCTTTTCCTTGTAGCTGATACACAGCTAATCTGGCCTTCAGATTGCTCTCATATTCATAAACTTGGAAATACTTGATCATGTTCAGCAACCAAGCTTCAGCATCTTCTTCCTTCTCCCCATCATAGGAGGGAGGTTTGATCTTTCAGAATTCCCCCTGCAATTCTCTTTTCTGTTTATATTGATGTCTAGCAGCCTCATCCTCATCAGACTCATCCATCTTCCTCTTTCCGGAACCTTCGCCTTCTTGGCTATTCCGGGAAGTGAGTTATCTGATGAGATTTTCCTGCTCCTTACTGGTTGATGACAATATGTCATTCTTGCTTCTTAGTTCAGCCAATTCTCGTTGCAACCGGTGCAACATAGCCATTACTGGGGCATTGGGATCTGGTGTAGAAAACTCATCACGCAGATCCACATAAATTTCTCCACCTTCAGCCATTTTAGCACCACTCTACACACTCATAATATTGGTTAGTGAAATTGAAAGGAGAAAAAAAACATTTCTACAATATTCATTTATAAAACTAATTCAGAATTCAGTGAGCACAGTAACAACAACCCAGTTTTGTAACTTGGGCTCTGATACCATTTGTAACACCTGCAGCTTAATTTTTATTTTTTATTTTTCTTTCCACATATATACTGGGGTTTCATTTTTATTTACCTGGTTGTCTGAATATAAAGTTCAGAAATTGGATTTTATTTCCATCTTTTTAAATTTTCCTCTACCCATCTAGTACCTCATTCCAATTTTAGGATCTCTTTTCCACTATCCCTTCCTAATAGCATTGAGTATTCCCCATGTATACATTATAACCATGTATATAAAATTCTATACCCCTTTATATTAACATGGGATACTCCCCCTAGATATAATATAAGTATAGACCCTATGTACATACATACCCTTCAATAACATCATATAACACATATATATATAACACACCCTTTGATAATATTATTAAATCCGCATATATATATAACACATATATATATAACACACCCTTTGATAATATCATTGAATCCGCATATATATATAACACATATATATACCATTTGATAATATTATTGAATCCGCACCAAGCATATACTATACATAATATACCTATACCTTGATAACACGTTGAAATATCGCTTGTACATATAATACAGCATGTACATACTAATAACTTCGTACGTCGACGAGTCTATATCCATATAAGTTATCGTCGTGGAGCTTAAGGCATCCGGACTATTGATATATATGACAGTGATTCAACTATTAATTATGAAACATCGAGACCTACCAATCCCGATATATACCTAACCCTAATCATAAAACTTGTTGGCATTGTTTTACTTTTCAACCCTTTTTCTAATTCGTCGAGGCAGGGTATATTATTATTAGTTTATACTTATATGACTATTACCACCTGCAATGATGTTAACAGTTATGCGTATTGGCGTATATGAATAATACAAATCTGAGCGCATTACCTCTTGCGTCGAGTTATCATTTTTTTGGTTGAACCAGTGCATATACGATTTGGTTTTGATACGTATAGTACGCACCATGCGTACTGATTATTGATGGTAATAGCAGTATAGCCTCAAAATCTGATTGGTCTGGTTTAACGTGTGGGTTTCATTTTGATGTTTCGATGGTTTTGTACGCAGGGACGGCGTCTCGCTCAGGAGATTGAAGTACCAGATGCCAGCGTTTATAGACCCATGCCCAACAAGTATTTTGCGTGTAACGTTTCCATTTGTTATTCCATTCTGTCTCAGTACTGAGTGCGCCAATTTCTGCATTGGGAACTTTTGAGTTCTAAGGTTAGCTTACCACCTATGTGCATACGATGCGTAGCACTCAGCTGGATGACACGAAAAGGCGGTCCTTACAGCTGAGCAGACTGTAGAACGAGGACGCCATTCTGCATCCTAGTACCTCTTCTGCAACCTCAGTTACATCGCATAGTACCAGTATATCGACAAAGCTGGGTTTTTCCAAATCTACTTTGGGATTTTCTGACTTTCTGGGGCAGTGTGATTAGGGTTTATCCTACCCTTCCGATTTATGTCTGCGACACCAACTCGATGCCATTCCCCTCTCCCTCCACCTGTTATTATCTATATATAGCTGGCTCAGTTTACGGTTGGATTTTATTCTTGTGGTTGTGTTTGTCTTTATTCACAACTCATTCACCTAAGGCGCAGTTCTTTCCCTGTGGATTATGTGCAGGGATACCAAGACAGCGTGAAGGTATCGACTCCTGCAACGTGGAGAGTTTGAGCGTAAGATTTCTATGGTTCCTTACGTTTTGCAACTCATTTTGTTCTCGTCAGGTGATGCCGTATCTAAATCATCTACTGATTGTTTTGAGCATAGGGTGCAGACGGCGGGGTTTTTTGGCCGCACTCTTCATGATTCATACATATCCTTGTTTTTCTTATTATAGGTTTTGGTAGTCCGCTCTGATGTGAAGACGAGTTGTTTTACTCGTAAGAGTTTTCTTTTGCAGATCTCTTACTGCTGCGCTCAGTACGCATCGCATGGATAGAAGCCATTAATAGGCTTTCCTCCTGGCTACACGCCGAACCCTTTGTTAACATATTTTTCTACGTCCTGGCGCGGGATCTCAGGGTTCCCTGGGTCCAATTTTGATAGCCTCTCTATGGCTGATGTGCTAAATTCTCTAATAGCGTATTGACTTCTTGTTTTTATTTTTCTTTCTAAATCGATGCGATCCCAGGGTAGAATGAAAACCCTACGCACAGGTCAATCTCTATTTTCTGCCATATAATTGCAGAGATTTATGCATCTGATTTGTTTGCTTGTGTTTCAGAACTCTAATATTTTTTGAGATCAAGTGCTAACTATCAGGACCTATATTATGGATATGTTTTATGTTTTAGTCGCCCTATCTCAATCGTGACTATGGTCAGCGGCGTATTGGCCAGTCGAATCCAAACTATTTCTCTTGGCTTCGTTGTAGATGGCAATGATGACTAACGAACCTTGCCAGGGGAAGAGCCGAGCTCCCACGTCGGTAACTCCCTTCCTTAACGCGATTGCGCCTCTGTATTTCTTTTGTTTTTAATACTAGTAACGCTCTTCACGAAAATAGACAAGGCTACACTGCCTTTGCTAATTCAAAAAAATACCTTCTGGCATATAAAAACTTTCCAACCGCGGCATATGGACATCGATACCCTGCGTAAAGATTGGGTACTCAGCCCTTGTTATCTACGCGTTATTTCGTAGTTTTATTGTTGCATATGTTATCTACGCATTATATCATCGTTTTATTTTTACATCTGTTCATTACGTCTCATGTTCAAAAGGACCTAAAATACCGTGGAATATTAATGTCTGTACAGTCGGAGAAAGTTGTTTGACATAGGCCCAATGCCTAGTAGATTAAATAACAAGCATGATTTAATATAGTTTGACCATACATTAATCCAAATAGTTATATGGTTCGTATATATATTTCTTCCGCCCAACTACTCATTTATAATCGTTGTTAAAATGATCTATTGTTTTAGCTCTCGGTATTTTTTTTTTTTTGAATTCATATACATGTATTCAGTTGTTAATTTGGTAGTGTACCTTAAATATAGGTTAAGTCTATTTCTATGATATTTATTTCAAGGGTTAGAGGTAGATTAAAGAATACAATATGCACTATAAATTCTATAAATGCTATAACACTTCTATAGAGTAGAATTTCTTCTTGATCTAGAAAAAATTCGAAATACATATTCTAATGTCTTTGCTTCTCTTTTATTGTACCATGTAGATTTCAGTTCTGCTACAATATTTTTCTAGCATACATATGAGCATATAATTTCACCTTTGTATATATATGAAACAAGTTAATATTTAATTATCTGTGGAGACTAAGTACCTTCAGATTTAAACCGACCTTGGTTTAAAGTTTCTGTGGGTTTCTACTCTATAGATTACTGGTCTACAACTAAACAGAATCTAGAAGGTGAATGCCTTAAGATGGATTCTGTTAAATGTAGTACTAAAATCAATTATACCATTCAAATTAATTTTATATGTAGCCAATTCATACCATAATAAATCAAAATAACAAGAATTTCAGAAACATATCACTATTGCAAATGACCAACCTCCCAACCTTAGAGTCCTCTTTGTCTCCCAGAACTCACCCCTGAGATGATATCACCTCCATCACAGATCAACCTCTGATCTTCTTAGGAGCAGCTTATTTAAGTTCATGTTTCCCCAAAGCATGTTTCTAATTCTGCGTCCAGAATACCAGGATGCTTTTCTTCCTGTTTAGCCTAGGCTTCCCATTTTGTGACTCTTTAAAGCTATTTTATGATTTTCCTCAGCTTTTCCAGCTTTTATTACCTCTTCCCAACTACTTTCCTCATCATTGGGGAAATTTAGATTCCTCCTCAAAATCTAAATTAATTTCTTTCAAGGATTTTTGAAAGATGGTGGGGAT
Source organism: Pinus albicaulis (assembly GCA_034641835.2). NCBI lineage: Eukaryota > Viridiplantae > Streptophyta > Pinopsida > Pinales > Pinaceae > Pinus > Pinus albicaulis. The sequence goes on from JAXQQM020085848.1 coordinate 22,378, forward strand.
TTATTGCCTTATCCATCCTCATGGATTTTGGCAAGTGATCTCTAATTCTCCTCTTGGTCAATATGCACAATCATTTTATTTATTTCATCAATTTAAATATTAAATTACATTCACACCATACTTATCCTTTGGGGTCCACTCCCCTTAGGATTAAAGTTCAAATGTCTAACTTTTTCAAATTCAACACAGAAATTGGGGGTGTTACATCATTGCTTATTATTGGGTGGCCTATATGCCATGACTTGCATAACAAAAAATAGTAAAAACTAAAATTCATAAAAATCCTCATTATGCGGGTGGATTTGGGTGAAATATTGGAGGAGTAGCGAAGAGAGAAGCGCATTCATGCATGTGAAAATCAATTTGTTCCACCCTCGCTTCCAAGGAAATGAAGGTGGTCATTTGTTTGTGTGTGCTGCTTGCGTAGACCTTCGACTGAGTCTAGGATCTCACTTTGCATTTGCTGAAGATTCAATAGTGCGTTTACATTTTTTTATTTACAATAATGATTACAAAATAGTTTTGGCTTATGTAATGAAATCAGAAATCTTTTTTTTTCTTAATTTAAAAAATATGTGTAAACATCCCAATCAACTTAGATTGAATTACTAATTTAATTTAAAAATTCGCAATCAATTATTAATTTAAAAAAAATATTTTTTATTTAAAAAAATGAGATTTAATTCTATAAAATAAATTTTATATTTTAAAAGATATCTTAGTTTTAAAATTATTTAACTTAAAAAAATATAATAAGATAGTATTTTTTAAGTATATTGTGCAGTTTTATGATAGTATTTTTTTGTACATTTCTACTCTGTCTTCTTTAGATAATCCCATCCATCCTTACCGAATATTGTACTTTAGTTTTAGTGTAGTTTAATCTATATATACATTTATAATGTGTTAAGATTTGTTTCTCTATCAACGTACAGTGGTATAATTTATAATGTGTCAATATTTGCTCCTCCATTAACGTGTTGTGCTATAGTTTCTTGTAATTTATGTATTGTACTAATTTAGTTTAATTTGATCTATTATACCATGTCTTAAATTATTAAAATTAGATCATTTATTGAACACAATAACCTATCTGTCTTTGTATATTTATGTTTATCATTTTTTAATTTACGTGAGTTAATTGTTTCGCTTTTGCCTTTGTCTAGCGAGCCTACTTCAATTTATAAATATAAAATTCTACATATAAACTAAAATATGTAAGTTCAAATTTTACACTCAAACTAATTATCACTTAAAACTAAGCTCAATGTTAAGTCTTATGTTTTGATGGTCTAATTCATTTATTTTAATATCTATTTACTTTTTCAATTATGAAATTGTGTATCAAATTAAAAAGATGTTTATAAAATATATTATTAAAATAGTTTTAATATGTTTATGTTTTATATTTATTTTGAAACTTTAATTAATTAAATATTAAAATAAATAATAAAAATATATTACTAAAATAATTTTGATTTATTATTATGGTGTTTCAATTTATTAATTTTAATATTCACATAATTGTAATTTATTCAAATTTATTTTCAAATTTTATATTTATTTTTGATATTGTAGTTTAATTAAATATAAAAAAATGAAATAATCAAATTAATTATAGGATAATTTTAATTTGTTAATATAATGTGTTTTTTTATTTTCTATTTTTACTGTTAATGATTCTAGTAAATTTGAGATTCTAATAAATTTAATCTCTACACTTAAAAAAAAATGAAAATATTAATAAAGATTTTTATATAAATAAAAATATAATATAAAAAATAAGAATGTATATTTTTTTTTTTTTTTTTTAAATACACATAGGTTTATTTAAATATTTTTTCTATTTTTATTTTAAATACATAAAATTTTAAATTATTTAATTTTTTATGAGAAAAAAAATAAATTAATGACTTTTTATTTTTCATATATAATTTTTTATTTTTATTATAAAATTATATTTTATTTATAAACGATATGTATAATATGTAGAAAGTCAATGAGTAATATCAAATAAATTTAATCATTTCCAAACACCATTAAATATTGATTTCAAAAATAAAAAATATAGATAAGGAATCAATATAATATCTAGATATTAGATATTGACTTGTACATATTTCATGGATATTTGATTAGTAGCAACTATCTTTGGAATAAATAGAATAATGGAAATTTGCTGAAGATTCAATAGTGGATTTACACAAAGAACTTTACCAGGACCGCTACCAGCCTTTTCGTAAGGTGACTAAGGCATCGTGCTGAATACGAGGAAAAATACCGTGAGGCAAACACCAAAAATATGAGCGTAGAGCGTCGTACCGAGAGTGTAGGAATCCGGTGGAGCAAGTATTGAAATGAGCACGCAAGATTTCCAACCACCCCATGCGATATGTTTGACAGAGTCTTTCTTACCGCTATATCCCCATGGCTGAATAAAAATGGGGTATAAGTGCCACACTCTATCGAAATTCACCCAGATGAATGTCAAATAGCTTGAAGGTTCACACTATTGACGGGTCGAGTGAAAGTCAATCTTCTTCTAGCAGTCAAATCAATATCAATCTAATTAGCTGTTGGTTGGGAAAGATCTCACCTGCTATGGTGCTTATAAGGTAAGGGTTTATAGCTATCTCTCTTAAACGCTTCATGAAGGGAGGTCTACCATGTCTAGTTCTATAGCAGGTAGCGGGTAGAGTTTCTAGGGTAAGGAACACTTAACCACTAGAAAAGAGCATGGAAGAAAGTATGACTCATCACAGGTACACAAATGAACTTTCTGTTACTTCAAATTGGAATTTCATGAAGGTCCTTCCCACGGACCCCATGGAAAATCCTATAGCGGATGGTCTCCTTCCTCCGAGATGGAGGAAACGTGAATACCATACCCGTATGCATCTATCTAGAGCTGCAACCAGGTATCATTACAACCAAACAAACAGTACAACAGACACTCCATTCTCATCTCCAAAAATTGTCGGATGGCCTTCCGGGTTCGCTCTACATGCATACTAACTCGCGCATAGTGGGATGGTTGGTACGATGTACTATATATCATCATAAATTCTTGTGTGGTGCGCGTGGATTCCTATCGAGCTCCGCATACCACTGCACTACCATTTTTAGCCGACATGCATCACCCCATTCGGGACATAATTCATGTTCATATGATAGGTGTTCACATATATATTTTTTTAACTATCCAATTTAATTAAAATGATAGAAAACCCATAACCACTCTTTGAATAAATATCAACCTTTAATTTGTGGCTACTAAAAATATTCTAAACTATTCTATGGAAGTTAAATCCATAACATTAAAAAAGTTTAATTATATTTCAAGATAGATAAAAATAAATAAATACAAAGTGCATAAAAACATCACCCAACAAATTATAAACCAAAGGAATTGGTGAACCCAATGGAATTGATTTAAACATTGAGACAATTGTTGTCAGAATGCGACGTTCGACCAACTATGACCATGGTTGGCCATGGGTGATTTTCATATTGAGACAATGTTTGTTAGAATGTGACATTTGATCATGGATGACATTGATCGAATATTTATATTATAAACCAAAAGAACTAATAAACCCAAGGGTTTAATATTATAAACCAAAGGAATTGGTGAACCCAAGGGAATTCATTTAAACATGGATGACATTGATCGATTATTTATATTATAAACCAAAAAAACTAATAAACACAAGGATTTAATATTAATAATATTAAAAATAATATTCTTATTCTTATTCAAATTAATTAATATTAATAATAAAACTTATTTATTTATTAATATTAGTATATTCCTACATATTAATTATTTAATATCAAATACTAATGCAAATTATTATTACCGTAATAAATATATAACAAAGTATAATAATAGTTAATGTATTATTATTATTAACTTTAATATTAATATTTATAATATTAATTAATACTAATATCAATAACATTTAATTAATATTAAGAGTGACATTAATATTAATATTTGTTAATAGTGGGTAGCATTAATTTTAATCCTAATATCAAAATATATTATATGCCTTTGTAAATTTTTAATAATATTATGATTAATAATTTTAATTATTAAATAAGGTTGATTATAGTTTAAAAAAATAAAATAAAATAAAAAATGCACTCCTAAGTTTGGTGAAAAATATAGATAAACTTACAAAACCTCTATAAATCAAATTGCTATTATTCTATTTATTCCAAAGATAGTTGCTACTAATCAAATATCCATGAAATTTGTACAAGTCAATATCTAATATCTAGATATTATATTGATTCCTTATCTATATTTTTTATTTTTGAAATCAATATTTAATGGTGTTTCGAAATGATTAAATTTATTTGATATTACTCATTGAACTTTCTACATATTATACATATGGTTTATAAATAAAATATAATTTTATAATAAAAATAAAAAATTATATATGAAAAATAAAAAGTCATTAATTTATTTTTTTTCTCATAAAAAATTAAATAATTTAAAATTTTATGTATTTAAAATAAAAATAGAAAAAATATTTAAATAAACCTATGTGTATTTAAAAAAAAAAAAAAACAAATATACATTCTTATTTTTTATATTATATTTTTATTTATATAAAAATCTTTATTAATATTTTCATTTTTTTTAAGTGTAGAGATTAAATTTATTAGAATCTCAAATATACTAGAATAATTGACAGTAAAAATAGAAAATAAAAAAACACATTATATTAACAAATTAAAATTATCCTATAATTAATTTGATTATTTCATTTTTTTATATTTAATTAAACTACAATATCAAAAATAAATAGAAAATTTGAAAATAAATTTGAATAAATTACAATTATGTGAATATTAAAATTAATAAATTCAAACACCATAATAGTAAATCAAAATTATTTTAGTAATATATTTTTATTATTTATTTTAATATTTAATTAATTAAAGTTTCAAAATAAATATAAAACATAAACATATTAAAACTATTTTAATAATATATTTTATAAACATCTTTTTAATTTGATACACAATTTCATAATTGAAAAAAGTAAATAGATATTAAAATAAATGAATTAGACCATCAAAACATAAGACTTAGTTTTAAGTGATAATTAGTTTGAGTGTAAAATTTGAACTTACATATTTTAGTTTATATGTAGAATTTTATATTTATAAATTGAAGTAGGCTCGCTGGACAAAGGAAAAAGCCAAACAATTAACTCACGTAAATTAAAAAATGATAAACATAAATATACAAAGAAAGATAGGTTATTGTGTTCAATAAATGATCTAATTTTAATAATTTAACACATGGTATAATAGATCAAATTAAACTAAATTAGTACAGTACATAAATTACAAGAAACTATAGCACAACACGTTAATGGAGGAGAAAATATTGACACATTATAAATTATACCACTGTACGTTGATAGAGAAACAAATCTTAACACATTATAAATGTATATATAGATTAAACTACACTAAAACTAAAGTACAATACTCGGTAAGGATGGATGGGATAATCTAAAGAAGACAGAGTAGAAATGTACAAAAAAATACTATCATAAAACTGCAAAATATACTTAAAAAATACTATCTTATTATATTTTTTTAAGTTAAATAATTTTAAAACTAAGATATCTTTTAAAATATAAAATTTATTTTATAGAATTAAATCTCATTTTTTTAAATAAAAAATATTTTTTTAAATTAATAATTGATTGGGAATTTTTAAATTAAATTAATAATTCAATCTAAGTTGATTGGGATGTTTACACATATTTTTTAAATTAAGAAAAAAAAAGATTTCTGATTTCATTACATAAGCCAAAACTATTTTGTAATCATTATTGTAAATAAAAAAATGTAAACGCACTATTGAATCTTTCATCAACAATGTCTCGGATCCCGAGAAATTTCATGACATAAACGGAAATTATTTTGTAATCATTATTCTAAATCAAAAAGGTATTCCTATTTGCTACAGGAGAATTTCCCCTTTATTAATGTATTCCTAAAATATGTTGACTTCCTCTTTACTAAGATATGATTATTAACTTCAACACTGTCTCAGATCCCCTATTTGCTACAGGAGAATTTCCCCTTTATTAATGTATTCCTAAAATATGTTGACTTCCTATTTACTAAGATATGATTATTAAAATATGTTAAAAGGTATACATTCTATCTTTTCACATTTAAAATTATTCTATTTTAAAAAGAAATATATATTATACCAAGCTATTGGAAACAATCATCTTTAAACTGTTGAAGATATAATAATAATAATAATAAAGGTTATGGTTAGATTAGACACTAAATTGGTGTATTAAACTTTTTGTTTATAAGACAAGAGATCCACTTTTGCTGAGTGATTTGACTGCTAAATCTACTAAAAACAAACATATCCTACTTTTCTGGTTTCAAACCTACATCATTTTAAAAAAAAACACATACTTTTAACTATTAAATTAACTCAAACTATATATTCTTAACCAATAAACATTAAACCTATTCAAAATTTAAACATTGAACCTATTTAAATTATACTGGAAATTTTCGTGCTTGGCAATTGTATTTCCTGCAAAAAGGCAATACTGACGCAGAGAGGCCAATTTCTTGCCAGCGAAAAAGCAAGCACCCAACTGTAATTACCAGAAAGAAACAACTTAAAGAGACAGCTTTAACATCAAATATTGCATTTGGTTGATTGTCATCTTAATAAAGTGTCTGTCAATCAACAAGTGGTGCAATATTTTGGTTTCTTTTCGCTGGTCTCCTTTTCAAAAGAAATTTGTCCAGCTGCTGGGCCTTTGGCGTTAGAGTGAGAGAAAATTCCTCATCGGTATAGCATTCATAATTTCAATCACACTTTCATGGATCTATTAATTCTCTTTGGGCACCACTCTTTGCTATCATATACTTAATTGAGTAAATATGTGACCACAGAGACCACAAATTAGAGGACTTACCAACAGTTGCAGAACGAAAGGTTGTGAAATTATCCTTCACATTTCGGTTCCCTGTCACCACTGTGACATCCATTCCTTCTCCAACAAACATGATATTAGTTTTCTTCTTTTGCAACTCCACATTCTCTACATAAACTCCTGCTTTTATATGAATTACGTATCTCGTCTCGCTCTTCTCGGGAGCCTTATTCACTGCCTCTGTAATGTTCGTGTAATTCCCACTACCGTCCTTCGCAACCACGGTGTTCGGCTTCACTGTGGTTGTGGAGGTTTGCAGAAGCCTTCGATCTCCGGCCGACATCCACGTCGGAAAACCGTGGGAATCCATGGGCATGAAATTGGGGCCAGATTTTGCCTATAACAGACGGCGATTCTGAGTCGGAAAATTTTGCCATAGCTTGGCCAGGCTTGAAGCTTCGGCTGAAATGTTCTTCACCATCGCCAGCGAATAACAGGACATATTTTATAAGGACCCGATCTAAGTTTCTATATCTTGTGAATTATATGAAAATTTCAGTGTATTGCACATGAACACAATGATAAAGATTCTTAGTTACATGAAAATTTCAGTGTAGATAAAAAGGTCCTTAATTACTTGAAATCTCCACAGTACATGAATTGGATGAAATCTTTATCACATTGGCATAAAGACAGAGGATTAATAATATGAAACTAAACTTTTTGCACGAAAACCTAAATATAATTAAAGAATTTCCGGCTCCCGTTGTGGATGATATTCAAAGGCAGTCGTTTCTAATAAAACATGTAATCTGATTATTAAGATTGTAAAAGAATGCTTCGACTGCATATCATAGATTTTTCTTTAAGAACGTTGATGAAGCCAGGAGAAATAGAAATAGTTGAGTACTGTCCTCGCCATTATGCGACAAAAAAGGAATATGAGAGAGGCAGTTAAAGCGAACATCAACTTATTGACACGTCCAGATGTCAACAAATCAAGAACGTCTATTGTCAATAAAACAACGTCCCTTAAACCGATCATCAGGGTCATAATTGAACTGATCACCAACACACGGTCTCTTTCACTGGGATGTAGGGGAATGTTCCATCGTGAAGGCACTCTGCTTCTCTCCACTGCTGCTTAGTCCTCTGTTTTAAAACGTACCTTGAACTCAAGCACTACTGCTTGCACAACCTCGTCGGAGTTTCAAAACTGCATGACCCGCGCAACGATGAAATAGATTGAAAAGTTTAAGATATAATGGAAAAGGTTTAATGCATCTCTCCATCACCAAGTTTAAAAGATATTTTATCTTTAATCAACCAACGCTCCCCACCATCCACTTTAAAAGATGTTTTATCTTTAATCAACCAACAGTTATATTCTATTATAGCTTTTTAAACTAAATTTGAACCGGATTGGCTTCGTTGTTCGGACGTCCAGGTATTCCTTTGACATAAATTTTGTAAATTGCATTAGGAAATAAATATGTATTTCGAGTTGTTATTTTCAAATTTTAAAAGTTATTTTTTACATTGATGTCTATTTAAGTTTTGACGCAATACTGTCACTGTTTTCTATTTTATTTTATTTTTTTAATATTTTTTTGGTAAATTTTTATTTTATTTTATTTTTTTGCTAATTTTCTTCAAATTCACCAAAACAGTTTTGCAAGGTTAAATTTAAATTATAATTATATAGTTTGCAAAAATCTAATATATAAAAAAATGTATTGCAAAATTCAAATGGAAAGAAAAAAAACACTAATAATTAAACTATGGTTTGAAATCCTAAATAAATCCGAAATAGCCACTAAATATTATATCTAAATTGAATTAACATATAAAAAAAATTAGGCTCAATTAAAAAAATAAAACCAAAAACAACCCATATACATTTATGAAAACACAATTTATTGATCTTAAAACACAAACTACCCATTTCACTTTAAACCATATATAGTATATAATGTCTTTTGGATGTATACTTCTTTTATGTTTGTAATATCTTTTTGTGCTGTAATTTTGAAAATTTATTTATATAGTAAAAACGCAAACTACCCATTTCACTTTAAACCATATATAGTATATAATGTCTTTTGGATTTATAATTCTTTTATGTTTGCAATATCTTTTTGGGCTGTAATTTTGAAAATGTATTTATATGGTATAATTTAAAATTTAGTACATTTTAAAGTTTAAATATAAAATAATAATTTTACAATAATAATTTGTAAAATTAATATATTTTAAAATCATAATAATTTATATTATTATAATAATTTTTTTAATTAAATTTAATATATTGAACATACATTTTAAAAATTAATTATATAATTAAATATTTAAAAAAATAACATTATATCAATTTTAAAAAATTATAAATTATAAACAAATGGATGATACTATATTAACGGATACAAGTGCAGTATAGTGCATAGCGAAGAACTCATAAATTAGTGAGTATTGGTAGTTCAGTTAGAACGTGTCAGCAAGGTAGTAATTATTGCCAATTCCGCTAAAGCGTGATAGTAAGTGTCCAGATGAGAGCGGACGATCATATATGTTGGTAAGCAAGTTGTTCTTATGAAATATAAAAAAATAATATATATAATTAATTAAAATTAATAATTTATAATATAAGCATTATATATAAGGTAGATTAATTAATAAATGAAATAGTTTTTTTCTCTAATTATTATATTTGTTTAGGGAGATTATGATTTCTTGTTGTTAAAAACACATTTATGAATGTATAATGGATTAGGAGATTTGAGAGGCACTCAAACACCCTACCTAATTCTAATAATCCTTACTAATGATAACATTGTTTTTATTTAATATTGAAGTATGTATGAAAACATTTATGTAATAAATATTGTATTAATAAAAATATGAATTCAAAGTATTGAGAAATGGGACACTCGAAGATGAGAGTATTGCTTAAAATAATTCTTCCATGATAGAGTTTTTAGATGAAATTCTAGATAAACTTAATGTATGAGAGAGAAAGATCCATTAAGTTGCTTAGATAGAAAAATATGTTAAGTTTGGATAACCCTAAGAGCATCATGAGATATAAAGATGATTTTTAGCAAACGGCAAACGGGCCGCCTGAACGTGCATGAGGGACTCGGGCGGTCACAACTTAGCAAAACTGATACAGGCGCCCTCGAACGAAACGGCCCGACCGAAACATGCTCGGTTGGGCGCCGATCTCACATGGCACGACACGATTATAGGTTGCATTGGTCAATATTCAATTAATAGTGTTCGATAATAAAATCCATTGCTAGAATCTTTCTTTGGCAAGAATTCCTTGCAATAAAAATTTAACAAATTATAAAGAAATGAAAAAAGTTATAAAAACAAATCCTTCGAGATATCATTGTGTTGGATCACCTTGAAAGAACAATTTCCATTACTTCCACACATCCCATAACTAGTGCCATTGTTAAAACAATCACCAAACACTTAATCCTAGGTTTAAACTCCATATTATCATTTTCTCTTTTAATTTCAAAGTCCACAATGAATCAAAAGTTGCATTTAACCACAATTCATTATTAACTAGCATAGTCATATAAATCAAATGGCCTATGAATCTTGACACACATCAAAGCATCAATTTCATAATATATTTTTAAAAATTCATAAAAATCAAGTAAATCAATACTTTATTTTAAATTATTGTTTATAGAAAAATTAATATATTCCCTAAACATACCTGAATTTTGAACACTAAATGAATATTATGCTTATATATATATATATATATAATCTTGGTAGTACCTTTCATTTTTCTTTGTTATTTTTTTCAACTCCATTTTTCATCAACATGTCGAGATGCATCACTCCTATTAGGGAGGGGAATTGAACCTGTGATGAATGCTATAAGAGCTGCCCTGATCACCATTTAACCAAGCCCCCAAGGACATATATATTCCCTTATCATCGTTTAACCAAGCCTCCAAAGACTTATATATATGTTCTTTAAAATTTTTTGTTATACTCTTTTGTTTTATTGAGTTTTGTTCACATTTAATTGTCTTTTACATCTATAATATTATTGTATATACCTATTTTTTTTTGTTAAAAAAATTAATTGAGGTGACACATTCAGTGTTATTTTTTTATTTTTCAATTAAGAAAATGTAGAAGAAGATTATTGATTATGGAGGTTCACTCTAACTTTATTGTGCATATTCTTAACCTATAAATAGTCTTTGTTACAATATCGTAGGCCAATAAAATATACCATATGTCCAAAAAACCATAATTCATGTTTTTTTTTTGTGAGTCAATTATCAGTAGTTATATTATGAAGAAATCTTTAGATACAAAATACATGTCGACAGGCTTAGAAAAGGACTCAAGCCTAAATTTAAGAAGCATGTAATGTGGACGAAGAACATGACAACAGATGTCATTGGTTATTATTGGGTGGCCTATATGCCATGACTTGCATAACACAAAATAGTAAAAACTACAATTCATAAAAATCCTCATAATGTGGGTGGATTTGGGTGAAATACTAGAGGACTAGGGAAGAGAGAAGCGCATTCGTGCATGTGAAAATCAATTTTTTCCACCTTCGCTTCCAGGGAAACGAAGGTGGTCATTTGTTTGTGTGTGCTACTAGCGTAGACCTTCGACTGAGTCTAGGATCTCACTTTGCATTTGCTGAAGATCATTAATGTAAGCTACCAATTCATTCTGATCAACATACCTCTACTCCCTTAGAGTTTCGATATTGAGTTGAATATTGGTCAATTGAGCAACAATAGATTCCAAGGAGGTAGGTGCCTCCAAGTGACCCGGGGAGCAGGCTGGTAACAAAGTCGCAACCTCGCCCAAGAGACGATTGTCAATATATTCCCTGTGGGAGCTTAGCTCCCTGTCGTGTGGTCGCCCTACGATTCGACGAGAAAATCATCTACTGCGTGTGTGTCCTCTCTACCGGGGTATTATTTAACCATTGTGACTACAATCCACCCCCGAGGGGATGGCTTTCCACCTTGCGAGAGAGAAGAAGCAGAATAACCTATAATAAAATTGCAGAAGGTTTACACAAAGAACTTTACCAAGACCGCTACCAGCCTTTTCCTAAGGTGACTCAGGCATCGTGCTGAATAGGAGGAAAAATACCGTGAGGGAAACACCAAAAATATGAGCGTAGAGCGTCGTACCGAGAGTGCAGAAATCCGGTGGAGCAAGTATTTAAATGAGCACGCAAGATTTCCAGCCACCCCATGCGGTATGTTTGACAGAGTCTTTCTTACCGCTATATCCCCATGGCCGAATCAAAATGGGGTATAAGTACCACACTCTATCGAAATTCACCCAGATGAATGTCAGATAGCTTGAAGGTTCACACTATTGATGGGTCAAGTGAAAGTCAATATTCTTCTAGCAGTCAAATCAATATCAATCTAATTAGCTGTTGGTTGGGAAAGATCTCACCTGCTATGGTGCTTATAAGGTAAGGGTTTATAGCTATCCCTCTTAAACGCTTCATGGAGGGAGGGCTACCATGTCTAGTTCTATAGTAGGTAGCGGGTAGAGTTTCTAGGGTAAGGAACACTTAACCACTAGAAAAGAGCATGGAAGAAAGTATGACTCATCAAAGGTACTCAAATGAACTTTCTGTTACTTCAAATTGGCATTTCATGAAGGTCCTTCGCACGGACCCCATGGAAAATCCTATAGCAGATGGTATCCTTCCTCCGAGATGGAGGAAACGTGAATACCATACCTGTATGCACCTATCTAGAACTGCAACCACGTATCATTACAACCAAACAAACTGTGCAACAGACACTCCATTCTCATCTCCAAAAATTGTCGAATGGCCTTCCAGGGTCGCTCTACTTGCATACTAACTCGCGCATAGTGGGATGGTTGGTACGATGTACTATATATCATCATCAATTCTTGTGTGGTGCGTGGGGATTCCTATCGAGCTCCGCGTACCACTGCACTACCATTTTTAGCCGACATTCATCACCCCATTTGGGATATAATTCATGTTCATATGATAGATGTTCACATATATATTTTTTTAACTATCCAATTTAATTAAAATGATAGAAAACCCATAACCACTCTTTGAATAAATATCAACCTTTAATTTGTGGCTACTAAAAATATTCTAAACTATTCTATGGAAGTTAAATCCATAACATTAAAAAAGTTTAATTATATTTCAAGATAGACAAAAAAAAAAAAATACAAAGTGCATAAAATAAACTCTTTAATAAAATACATATAATGAAATCAACAATGAAACATTAAATCTAATTATTATTCAATTATATATTTTGTATTCTTAATGTTCAATATCATATTTTTTTTATATAAATGATCCAAAAACACACCATTCCAAAGACAAATCACATCTACATTTAATTCATTTAGGTGTTTCGATTCCACGTGAAGAGATTTTATACAAATATGAAAACTTCTTTTCACCAATCAAGTTTCTTTGGAACCGTCAAATTTGATCAATTTTTTTCAAAACGTCAATTTTGATAGGCATTTGAGTTTTCAATTTTTTTATTTTTTTTCTAAGACAAATTGCAATAAAAAAAGCCCTGAAACCCTTAATTTAATTAACATTTTTCACACCAAACATGAATTCAACAAAAACACTCCATGACTCTCTCAACACATTTAACGGCCCACACAGAGTTAAGGTGCAGAAGCAGTCGCAGGTAAGGTGCCTCAATGAATGCTCGCCGCCCTTGGCGTTCTTTGATCTATATTCATCACCCATTACGTTAATAGAATCGAAACCTATATAAACACCTATATGAACACATTAAGGCACTACATCATGAATCAATCCATTCGGAATTCATCCATACTAAGCATATTTTTGAAAATTGGTTGAAGTTATTCACTTATATTGCACAAGGAAATTAATCACAATAGCAAGGAAAAAAAACACAGAAGAAAAAACAGTCAAGGTAGAAGATCAAATTGATAACACCTTATCAGTTGGGTCCCTTTAGCTGGCCTCACAGTTACCAATCATCAATATTTTGTTCTCCATTTTCTCATTTCCTATTGTACTCTACTTTGACAACATAGTTTCATTTTTCTCATATTGGAAAGGGGTTTTGCAGAGTGTTTTTGGCACCATTAACCATACATATATCCTATAATTTTATGCCCCAACTGCACGCAATCCTATACTATTCCTAGAGAACTAGCCTCGATGGTCTTCTCATTTTAGAAGCTACTGGTGTCTCCCACTCTACGCAAGGGTAGGCTAACATTTTATGTGTCGCTATATCTATACTAAGCCAAGTTCTTGCTATGAAACCTTTATTTTTGGAGTAATCACCACACCTCTATGGAATCCATAATTTCCACCCTGGGGATCCTAGTTACTGGTTTGGAAGTTTACCAACACTTGCGAGTTTTAGTGTAATGGAAAAACTCTACATGGTATCAAAGCCTGAACCTAGGTTCGATTCCCCCGAGCTGCGTTTGAGGGGTGTATGGATTCCTTGAGCTGTGTTTGAGGGAGGGTGTTGGAGTAATCACCACACCTCTATGGAATCCATAATTTCCACCCTGGGGATCCTAGTTACCGGTTTGGAAGTTTACTAGTACTTGCGAGTTTTAGTGTAACGACAAACCTCTACACTTATTTATATTGGAAGGTGAAATTATGATGACCATGATGTTGCGTATAAATGACAGGTACCGAAATACGCATAGAATTTGGACAGAGGAGGAGGTGGAGGCCTGGAAACCCATTGTATACGATTTCCACAATAAAGGAGGTGTTTTCGTCTCTCATATTTGGCACATTGGAAGAGCTTCCCATGTTGGTAAGTATATCTATGGATTTCATTATATTGCTATCTGTTAATTCCTTTCATATACCTCCTTGTCGAATCTCTCTAGAGTGTATTGGATTTGTTCATTTTCTTCGAGCATAATTCCCACAATCATGTCACACTTTGTTTTCTTCACTTAGTCATGATTCCTCATCATGAAAAATAGATTGTGAAAACTCTCAGTCTATTGCCTTAGTAAATTTGTATTAGGTTAGCTTTTTGATGGATGTAGAGTATGTCTTTTTTAAGATCATTTTGTCAGTTTCCTTGAATAGAGATGGTTGACTGGCTCTATAAAATGTGGATTATCAACCCAATGGCCAGGATACCTTTTTTTCACCAGACCAGAAAATATAGGGACAGACGGTGTAACTTAATGGCAAAGATCTTGCCCATCATTCCACTCCTCGAGCCCACCCAATGGCCAGGCTACCGTTTCATCAAAAGATCATAAAATATCAGGATATACGGTGTTACCCAATGGCAAATATCTCGCCGATTATTCCACTCCTCAATCTCTAAAAACTTAGGAGATTCTAGAGATTATTAATCACATTTGTCTTGCTGAAAGAAATTCTATCAAATTAGATGAATCTTCTTACATAAGTCATAAATTTAGCATTTAGGTATTTTCACACTTATTACATAGGATAGAACTATTTTTATCCTAGGATTAAGATATTAATAAAAAAACCGGGCTTTTCTTTTTCTTATAAGAGGGCAACACTCCTTTCTTAACCTTTTATATGCATATAGTTCATTAATGATGATGAATATAACCAAATAGAGTCGATTGTCATTACATCATTATATAGTTCTATTCAAATAAATATACACCATTATATAGTTCTCTGTCAAATAAATAGGGAAGTGTTACCTTCTTCCGTTCATAGTTTTGATGGATTTTGTGTAGGTTTTGATGGTGTAACACCCCCAAGTTCTATGCTTTTTAAATTGGACATTTGAACATAAGTCCATAGGGGAGTGGACCCCAATGGATAATTATTGTGTGGATATGGTTAACTATTTATTTATGAAAAATAAATAAAATATTGTGCATGCACTATGACCAGATGAGAAAGTGAGATCACATGCCTAATCCATGAGGTGATGGAAAAGGAAAAGACTTTCCCCAAAATCTTTCAAAAATCCTTGAAAGAAATTATTTCTAATTTGGATTTTTGAGGAAAAAATCTAAATTTCCCCAATGAAGAGGAGTAGTTGGGAAGAGGTGAGAAAAAGCTGGAAAAGCTGAGGAAAAGCTTAAAGCAGCTTAAAAGAGTCCCAAAATGGGAAGCCTAGGCTAAACAGGAATAAAGCATCCTGAAATTCTGGACGCAGAATTGGAAACAGGCTTTGGGGAAAGCATAGCTTAAATAAGCTACTCCAGAACAGATTGAGGTTACTCTGTTCTTGGAGGATCTCTGCTCGGGGGTGAATCCTGGGAGATAAAGAGGATTCTAAGGTTGGGAGGACTGGTCATAGTAGAGGTATGCATGCCTAATGTTGGAGATTTCTATAAGTCTGTATTAAATATATCCCTGTTTTATGAATTGTGATGTTATGGTTCATTATGCAATTTATGAATTGTTATGTTATGGTTCATTATGAAAATTTTAGATTGATTATTTGTTCAGTAACTCATGTAATTGTAAACCCAAGTTAGTGATAACAGAGACAAATGGTTGAGTTAGAGATGATAGATCCCTTGAACATCTAATCTCATGATTTTGTATAGGTGTAGCTTGCTGTCTTTCAAAGGAACATTAACTTACTGTGTGTATAGACAGAAAATGTTAACAAACCAGTAACCATGAACAGCAAGTACCAAACAACTAAACCTATCATAACAATATTGATGGCACAGAATTCCCTGTAGCCAATCACAGAAGGTAGGAAACAACAACCCTATGATAGCAATATGGGGTTCAGTATGTGATAGTAAGTGTGAACATATGAAAGCAGAAGTTGAACCCTAACTAAGCACGAGAATCTAACACTAGGGAGTCTAAACTATCCAGTTCAGTATCCTCCCCTATTTGATTTAAGCAAAGAGAATCTGTGTCCTAGTTTTTCCATGAAATAGTGGAATCTACACCAGAGTGTCAACATGTTGAATGTTGTAACAGTAAAATAAGGGGAAATCCTACTTGAACATCCATTGTGTGATAAAATTTTGTGTGAGGGAAGATTGTAAGCATATGCAAGAATACAATGAACAGAGCATCTGTTTACCGTCCATATAAACTGCTGGGAAAGCAGTTGGAGCAATGGAGGTTAACTGAGTATAGATAGAGGTATGTGAGGGGGCATACATCTATACCTCGATGCTGCAACTTTAAAATGTTGAAAATTTTATAAGGCTTGCAACCTGGAAAGTTTGAGAAAATTCTTATATTCCCATGTCTGCCTATAATTACTCAAAAGAAGTAAATACCGGATAACCGTATGAATTTGAAAGGGATTCAATAAGTAGTTTTTTGTTAGCTGGTGCAAAAAGCCGAGTATATCTAAGTTATAATATATGGGTAAGAACCTGGGTCTGGGAGGCGTGACAGATGGTGCGGAAATTCATGGTGGTCATGGATATCTTTTTGATCAGTTTATGAAAGAAAACATAAATAACAGGATCGATCGGTACGGTGTGACATTACAGAACCGATTAAGGTTTCCTCTCGAGGTTATTGAATCAGTGGTGGACGAAATTGGAGTAGAAGGAGTGGGAATACACCTCTATCCATTTACCATTTTTTTTTTTATGCTAGTGACGCAGATCCTGAGGCGTTCGGGATTTACATGTCCGAGAGCTTAAATAAATACAACATCCTGTATGCCCATTATGTGGAGCCCAAACTGGAAGTTACCTTTTAATTTTTTGCAACAAACAAGCGTTTGTTTCCAATGAGGAAGACATTCAAGGGATCATTTTTCATTGTAGGAGGTTACGAGCTACATAGATGTGATTAAACAATGTAGCAGTTAACAACATTTTTAATTCTTCCAAAATCAAATAAAGTATATCAGTCTTAAAAAATTAGAAATTTTCAAAATATACAAGTTATATAAAAAATTTAGCAATAATCTGGACATAAAAAGTATCTCTGGTAGAGTTAAAAATGGAAATGTGAAAAATACAAAATTATATAAAAAAATTTCAAAAAATCTGGACATGAAAAGTATCTCTAGTAGAGCCATAAATAATCCTACACACAATATCCTACAAAATAAAGGAAAAATGGGGTCCCAAACCATTTCCGAAGGAATTCATGGCAATAAAGTGAAGAGATTCTTGAGTAGGGAAAAACTAGAGCATCATGGATGAAGAGAACAGAATGAGCGAAAGGTGGGTATATGTTTATGAGTTGCATAAATCAAAATTATTAAGTTGACAATTAAAAACTATGGAATTTAGTGGTGGAAAAACTTTCAATCCCTTAACATTGGAATCTCTTAACATTGGATCTGCATATGATTACAGAGTGACAACTGGGAACTTAAGGTTTAATAAAAACAAATTATATATTTAAAATGTTGTAGGAAATATAAATTGGAATTGCAATAAATTTGGAATTGATTTTTTTTAATATAAAATTTAATTTAAAAAAATAGAAATTTCTATTTTAAAAAAATATAATAAATAATAAATTGCATATTAAAATAATTTACCCATTGAAAAGCACTAAATTCTATATGAAAGTATGATGGAAAACATTAAGTTTGTAACTGTTCAAAAGAGTAAGTTTCTATAATAAAGAATAATAGAATAATAAAATCTATTATTAAATATTTGTATTTATTTCAAATTTTTAATTGAATTCCAATTTCAATTTCAATTTGATAATTATGGGTTGATAATTTCCTTGCAAAATTAGATTCAAAATGAAATGAGATCATCAAACCGTCAGTGATATTTCAGCTTTGTGCTTGGTATTTACTGGAGATGATGAGAAATAAAACAAATATCGATGACATTCATATATCTCCCGGTAGCTTATCGCTGCCATGAACTCCAACCTGAAGGCTGCTATGCTTTCTTTGGTGGGATAGGGTAGTCCTTAAAAATGCCAAACCCTTACATTCTTTGAATGCTAAATAAACCCTTAGATTCTCTAAATTCAAGTTTCTACGATTCATATTTTTTGGAATAAGTCTTTTGAATTAATCAATCTTTGTGATTAATCCAGAAGACCTGTTTAAAAAACCCTTACATTATTGGACAGAAGCCTTGTTTAAAAAACCCTCACAATATTGGAATGCAACAACAGTTATATTTCATACAGTTAATACAGGCACGATATTTCATACCATTCTAAACATCAATTGATCCCATCATCGTACTAACAGGGTTTGAATGAATATTATCCATCAGCGGTGGAACAGGAGATATGTCTTCACCCACATAACACGGTTCGATATCGAATTATAATACGCAAATTTTTTTTATGAGGATGTTGGTGGCCAACAATAGTGTTTCTTGCAATAATTGAACTACTTACAACAGAGGAGAAAGCAAAGATTACCAAGATACTGACTACAAGAGCTGAAGCTACCAGGAAAGTCACTTTTCCCTAATAACAGGACATATTTTATAAGGACCCGATCTAAGTTTCAATATCTTGTGAATTATATGGAAATTTCAGTGTATTGCACATGAACACAATGATAAAGATTCTTAGTTACATGAAAATTTCAGTGTAGATAAAAAGGTCCTTAACTACATGAAATCTCCACAGTACATGAATTGGATGAAATCTTTTTCACATTGGCATAAAGACAGAGGATTAATAACATGAAACTAAATCTTTTGCACGAAAACCTAAATATAATTAAAGAATTTCCGGCTCCCGTCGTGGATGATATTCAAAGGTAGTCATTTCTAATAAAACATGTAATCTGATTATTAAGATTGTAAAAGAATGCTTCGGCTGCATATCATAGATTTTTATTTAAGAACATTGATGAAGTCAAGAGAAATAGAAATAGCTGAGTACTGTCCTCGCCATTATGCGACAAAAAAGGAATATGAGAGAGGCAGCTAAAGGAACATCAACTTATTGACACGTCCAGATGTCCACAAATCAAGAACGTCTATTGTCAATAAAACAACGCCCCTTGAACCAATCATCAGGGTCATAATTGAACCGATCACCAACACACTGTCTCTTTCAATGGAATGTAGGGAAATGTTCCATTGTGAAGGCACTCTGCTTCTCTCCACTGCTGCTTAGTCCTCTGTTTTAAAATGTACCTTTAACTCAAGCGCTACTGCTTGCACAACCTCGTCGGAGTTTCAAAACTGCGTGACCTGCGCAACGATGAAATTTTATTTTAGATCGAAAATTTTAAGATATAACAGAAAAGGCTTATTGCATGCAATGAGAGGATTCTGGATGAATAGATTTTACCAAGATTTTCTTTGTTAAACCTAATCTCTACATCATTGAGTTTATCTCTCCATCACCGAGTTTAAAAGATATTTTATCTTTAATCAACCAACGCTCCCCACCATCCACTTTAAAAGATGTTTTATCTTTAATCAACCAACGGTTATATTATATTATAGCTTTTTAAACTAAATTTGAACTGGATTTGGTTCGTTGTTCAGACGTCCAGGTATTCCTTTGACATAAATTTTGTAAATTGCATTAGGAAATAAATATGTATTCCGAGTTGTTATTTTCAAATTTTAAAAGTTATTTTTTACATTGACGTCTATTTAAGTTTTGACACGATACTGTGACTGTTTTCTATTTTATTTTATTTTTTTAATATTTTTTTGGTAAATTTTTCTCTCTTTTTGCTAATTTGCTTCAAATTCACCAAAACAGTTTTGCAAGGTTAAATTTAAATTATAATTATATAGTTTACAAAAATCTAATATATAAAAAAATGTATTACAAAATTCAAATGAAAAGAAAAAATACTAATAATTAAACTACGGTTTTAAATCCTAAATAAATCCAAAATAGCCACTAAATATTATATTTAAATTGAATTACCATATAAAAAAAATTAGGCTCAATTAAAAAAATAAAACCGAAAGCAACCCATATACATTTATGAAAACACAATTTATTGATCTTAAAAACACAAACTACCCATTTCACTTTAAACCATATATAGTATATAATGTATTTTGGATGTATACTTCTTTTATAGTTGTAATATCTTTTTGCGCTGTAATTTTGAAAATTTATTTATATAGTAAAAACACAAACTACCCATTTCACTTTAAACCATATATAGTATATAATGTCTTTTGGATTTATAATTCTTCTATGTTTGTAATATCTTTTTGCACTGTAATTTTGAAAATTTATTTATATAGTATAATTTAAAATTTAGTGCATTTTTTAAATATAAAATAATAATTTTACAATAATAATTTGTAAAATTAATATATTTTAAAATAATAATAATTTATATTATTATAATAATTTTTTTAATTAAATTTATTATATTGAACATACATTTTAAAAATTAATTATATAATTAAATATTTAAAACAATAACATTATATCAATTTTAAAAAACTATAATTTTTAAATAAATGGATGATACTATATTAACGGATACAAGTGCGGTATAGTCCATAGCTAAGAACTCGTAAATTAGTGAGTATTGGTAGTTCATTTAGAACGTGTCAGCAAGGTAGTAATTATTGCCAATTCCACTAAATCGCGACAACAAGCGTCTAGATGAGAGCGGACGATCATATATGTTGGTAAGCAAGTTGTTCTTATCAAATATAAAAAAATAATATATATAATTAATTAAAATTAATAATTTATAATATAAGCATTATATATAAGGTAGATTAATTAATAAATGAAATAGTTTTTTCTCTAATCATTATATTTGTTTAGGGAGATTATGATTTCTTGTTGTTAAAAACACATTTATGAATGTATAATAGATTAGGAGATTTGCGAGGCACTCAAACACCCTACCTAATTCTAATAATCCTTACTAATGATAACATTGTTTTTATTTAAGATTGAAGTATGTATGAAAACATTTACGTAATAAATATTGTATTAATAAAAATATGAATTCAAATTATTGAGAAATGGGACACTCGAAGATGAGAGTCTTGCTTAAAATAATTCTTCCATGATAGAGTTTTTAGATGAAATTCTAGATAAACTTAATGTATGAGAGAGAAAGATCCATTATGTTGCTTAGTTAGAAAAATATATTAAGTTTGGATAAGCCTAAGAGCATCATGAGATATGAAGACAATTTTTAGCAAACGACAAACTGGTCGCCCGAACATGCACAAGGGACCTGGGTGGTCACAACTTAGCAAAACTGATACGAGCGCCCTCGAACGAAATGGCCCAATCGGAACATGCCCGGTTGGGCGCCGATCTCACACGGCACGACACGACGTGCCCGAACGAACGTCGATGCCACAAGGGAGAAAACAAAAAATGAGCCACCTGAACATGCACAAGGCACCCAGACGATCACAACTTAGCAAAACTGATACGGGCGCCCTCGAACGAAACGGCCCGACCCGAATCGAATGTGCATGTTCGGGCGACCTCACACGACGCGGCATGGTGCACTCAACCGAACGATGCCACAAGGGATAAAACAACAAACGGGCCACCCAAACATGCACAAGGCACTCGGGCGGTCACAACATTAGCAAAACTGATACAGGCGCCCTCAAACGAAATGGCTCGACACGAACGCACCCGGTCGGGCAACCTCACAGTAGGATGCGACATGGCGCGCCCAGCAGTACGATTCCACAAGGGAGCAAATGGGAAATGAGCCACCCGAACACGCACAAGGCACTCAGATGGTCACAACTTAGCAAAACTGATACGGGCTCCCTCAAATGAAATGACCCGACCTGAACACGCATGGTCGAGTGACCTCACACGGCGCACTTGACCAAACGATGCCACAAGGGAGAAAATGACAAATGGGCCACTCAAGTGTGCAGAAGGCACCCGAGCGGTCACAACTTATCAAAACTGATACGGGTGCCATCGAAAGAAATGGCCTGACCCAACCCAAACGCGCCCGGTCAGGCGACCTCACACGGCATGATATAGCGCACCCGACCGAATGATGCCACAATAGAGCAAATGGCAAACGGGCCGCCCGAACATGCACAAGGGACCCGGGTGCTCACAACTTAGCAAAACTTATACAGGCACCCTTAAATGAAACATCCCGACCAGATCGCGCCCGGTCGGGCCAACTCACACGGCGCAACACGACGCGCCCGACCAAATGATGCTACAAGGGAGAAAACAAGAAACGGGCCACCCGAATGTGCACTAGCCACCTAGGTGGTCACAACTTAGCAAAATTGATACAGGTGCCCTCGAATGAAATGGCCCGACCCGAACGTGGGCGGTCGGGCGACCTTACACGGCGCGCCTGACCGAACAATGCCACAAGGGAGAAAATGAAAAACGGGTCGCCCTAACGTGCACAAGGCACCTGGGCGGTCACAACTTAGCAAAACTTATATGGGCACCCTCGAACGAAATGACCCAGCTCGAACGCGCCCGGTCAGGCGACCTCACACAGCGCGACACGAAGAATGATACCGCAGGGGAGAAAATGGAAAACGGGCCACCCAAACATGTAGTACAAGGGACCCGAGCGGTCACAACTTTGCAAATCTGAAACGGTCACCCTCGAACGAAACGGCTCGACCCGGACATGCCTGGTCGATTTCCCTCACACACCGCAACATGGCGCACCTGAATGAATGATGCCACAAGGGAGAAAATGGAAAACGGGCTGCCCCAACGTGCACAAGGCACCTAGGTGGTCATAACTTAGCAAAATTGATACGGGCGCCCTCAAACGAAATGCCTCAACCCGAATGCACCTAGTCGGGTGACTTCACACGGTGCGAAATGGCGCACAAGACCAAATGATGCCACAAGGGAGAAAACGGAAAATGGGCTGCCCAAACGTGCCCAAGGCACCTGGGCAGTCACAACTTAGAAAAAATGATATGGGCGCCCTGGACTCAAACAGCCCGACCTAAACATGCCTGGTCGAGTGACCTCACATGACGCGTAACGGCGTGCCCGATTGAATGATGCCACAAGAGAGAAAACGGAAAATGGGCCACCTGAATGTGCAGAAATCACTCGGGTGGTCACAACTTAGAAAAACAGATACAGGCGCCCTCAAACGAATTGGCCCGACCTGAACGGGCTCGGTCAAGCGACCTCAGATGGCACGACATGGTGCGCCCAACCAAACGATGCCACAAGGGAGCAAATGGCAAACGAGCCTCCCGAATGTGCACAAGGCACCCGAGTGATCACAAATTAGCAAAACTGATACGGGCACCCTCGAACGAAATGACTTGACCCGAACGCGCCCAGTTGGGCAACCTCACACGGCGCAACATGACACGCCCGAGCGAATGATTCCAGAAGGGAGAAAACGACAAACGGGTCACTCGAACGTGCATAAGGCACCCGGGTGATCACAACCTAGCAAAACTTATACGAGCGCCATAGAACGAAACAACCCGACTCGAATGCGCCCAGTCGGGCGACCTCGCATAGCGTGACATGGCACGCCCAACTAAGCGATGCCACAAGGGAGAAAATGGCAAACATGCCACCCGAATGTTCACAAGGCACCCGGGTGGTCACAACTTAGCAAAAATGATACGGGCGACCTCGAACGAAACGGCCCAACCCGACCTGAATGCAAAGGAAATATTATGCTTAACATGGTGGCTAATAAATGATTAATGGTTTGTGCAAATGAGTGTGAGGTGCAGGAAGGTCCATTGTACGATGATACATTGTAGGTACATCCATGCCACCAAGATATGAAGATATGAAGATTAGTTAGTAAATGCTATCATAATTATTGTAATTGCTTTAAGCTAGATATTTTCTTATTTCTTTGTAAGATTTATAACAATGGTTAAGGGATGGTCTCCATTATAAGCCATTGAGTGAGGGGTGAACACCCTCATGAGCGTTTAATAATAAAATTAAACATTTGCTGGTTTTCACCCTATAGGGTTTCCAGGGTATATTGGTGTTCAATGGTGTGATTGATTGTTGTTTCAGATTGATGATGTTGAATTATTTTCTTGTTGTTGTGTTCATAATGAAAAGTATGTGATGGCTACAGTTATAATGAAATGATTGCAAGGTTACATCATACAGTTTTATGTTAATGTACTACAATAGTGGTTGTTAATGGTTAAGAAACTTATTATTCTTCTACTAAGGTTACACTATGAATTGTTGAACATTTATCTAATTATTAGTGAGAAATATTTAATAGTGATTTAGATAGTTATCATGTTTGTTACAACTAACCACTTATAAATTTATATAGACACACAAAGAATACTTATTCTCACAAAATTAGTGCCTAGCAAAATTGATGAATCCCATAAATAATAAAATAATAAGATGACACTATAAATATAATGGAATGATAAAATGAACAATTACAATTTTATAAAGATGTATATATGTTCTAAGCATAGGAAACTCTCTAGTACAATATCGATTGTCAACCAGAACAATGATAACCTTTGTTTAAGAATACATTATCTATCTTATAAATTAAAATAAGGATAAGAAATATTGATAATCAATATATGATAAATGTTAAAATATTTAACTTATTATAAAGAACTATAAAAATTAATTAAATTATAATGCTTTTAAAATCATTATTATCAATTATTAAAAAATTAATATATATGTTAAATATATATAAATTTTAAAATATATATATTAATACATTTATTCTCAGTTTTGTTTGACCGTTACTTTGCAAAGCAATTGATATGTTTGACCCATAGTTAGCAAGTTCGGCTGTAACTTGCAAAGAAATTGTTATGCTTGACCCATACTTAGCAAGTTCGGCTGTATTGTTCCAAAAAAATATAGAAAATACGTTAAAATGAGGTAATTCGAATTCGATACCGAATTTTATGTGAAAATAAAATTTAATAAAAACAAATTCTATATCTAAAATGATGTATGAAATAGAAATCAAAATTGCAATGCATTTGAAAAGGATTTATTTTTTAATATAAAATTTAATATTTAAAAAATAAAAAATAAAATAGAAAAATTAGAAATCAAAATTGCAATGGATTTGAAAAGATTTATTTTTAATACAAAATTTAATATTTAAAAGTAAAAAATAAAAATATAAAAATTTATATGAAAAAATTATAGTAAATAATTAATTATATATCTAAAATATATCTGTATGAAAAACAATAAATTTGGTATTAAAATATAATAGAAAAAAATAAATTTATAATTCTTAAAAATAATAAATTTCTATAATAAAGAAAATAAATTTTATAAATTTTATTTGTAGATATTTATAAATTTATTTAAGAAATTTGAATTTGATAATTATGGTTTGACAATTTCCTTGCAAAACTATATCCACAATGAAATCAGATCATCAAAGCGTCATTGATACGTCACACATGTATGCTTGATATTTGCTGGAGATGATGAGAAATAAAACAAATATACGTGACATTCATATATCTGCGAGCAGCTTATAGCTGCCACGAACTCCAACCAGAGAGGATAGTCCTTTAAAAATGCCAAATAACCCTTACATTCTGTTGGAGTTATCACAGCGGAAATCATTTAAACAATTAACATAGAGCAGATTTAATCAAGCACATAAAGACACAGTCATTAATGTGGTTCACCCAAACCTCCTGGGCTACGTCCACACAACAGGCATCGGCAGTCTTTATTATTATAAACAGGACATTACATAATTCACACACCCACACACACTCTCCAAAACAAACGTATGGTGACCTGTTATATAGCAGAAGAATCTAACAGCCTCATAAATCCTCTCAACTTAAATTTAGGATGCATTAACTCCCTCCCAACAAACTGGAGCTAACCTAGGAACTAATTCCTAATTTTTGTCACCTAATGAGATTTTTGCCAATTTTATTCAAAAAAGAAAAAATCTCAACAATCTCCACCTTGACAACAATTAGCCTGATGCCCTGTTCTTTATTATTTTATCTTCTCTGCAAGCCAAGAGAAGCCAAACACCAACGCAGCTTCTCCAACAAAACTGGTTTCGTGAACATGTCTGCACAATTCTCCTTTGTATGCACCTTTTCAAGAGAGACTCCCCTTTCAGTGATAACCTGTCTTACAAAATGGTACTTAATTGGAATATTCTTTGATCTACTATGATAGGCCGGATTCTTAGCCAAATGTATTGCACTTTGACTATCACAAAGTAACCTGATGTTGTCCTGCAACCTACCAAATTCACCAAGCAAAACTTTCAACCAAACCGCCTCTTTGGAAGCATGAGAAGCAGCAATGTATTCTGCTTCAGTAGTGGATAAAGCAACAATGTTCTGTAGCTTTGACATCCAGGTGATAGCTCCACCTGCAAGAGTAAAGACGTACCCTGAATTTGACCTTCTCTTATCCAAATCACCTGCAAAATCGGAATCAACATATCCGCAAACAAATTCACTACTCTTATTGTAAGTGATGCAATAACTACTTGTGCCTCTCAAGTACCGAAGCACCCATTTCACTGCTGACCAGTGTTCTTTACCCGGATTTTCCATGTACCTGCTGACAACCCCAACTGCATGTGAAATATCTGGTCGAGTACAAACCATCGCATACATCAAACAACCTACTACATTGGCATATGGAATTCGAGACATATAATCCTTTTCTTCATCTGTATTAGGACATAAACTCGAAGAAAGCTTGAAATGGGAAGCGAAAGGGACTGAAACAGGCTTCACATTATTCATACCAAACCTCAAAAGTATCTTCTCAACATACTTCTGTTGTGATAGCCACAACTTACCATTGCTCCTGTCTCTGAAAATCTCCATGCCCAAAATCTGTCTTGCTGCTCCTAGATCTTTCATATCAAATGTCCTTGCCATCTGAGTCTTCAACCTGTTGATTTCATCAATGCTTTTGCTTGCTAAAAGCATATCGTCAACATACAACACTAAGATAATGAACATGCCATTTTTCAATTTCTTGAAATACACACAATGATCATATTCACTTCTAACATATTTCTGACTCAACATGAAAGAGTCAAACTTCTTATACCACTGCCGAGGCGACTGCTTCAGGCCATATAATGACTTCTTGAGCCTGCAGACAAATTTCTTATTGTGATGCTGAAAAAACCCCTCCGGTTGTTCCATATAAATTTCCTCATCTAGATCTCCATGTAGAAAAGTAGTCTTAACATCTAGTTGCTGTAACTCTAAATCAAACAAAGCAACTAAAGCTAACACAATTCTAATTGAAACAATTTTAACCACTGGTGAAAAAATCTCATGAAAGTCAATACCGGCTTTCTGAGAAAACCCTTTTGCAACCAGTCGCGCTTTGTACCTGTCCTCTGTATCATTCACACCCCGTTTCAGCTTGTAAACCCATTTACACCCCACAGTTTTCCTGTCTTTCGGAAGCTCAACCAGATCCCACGTACCGTTCTTACTCAAGGCCATCATTTCGTCCTTCATGGCTGCTTTCCACTTGTCACTATTCGAACCTTCTATTGCTTCCTGATAGCACAGAGGTTCATCATCGTTAGCGGTCAAAGCAACTGAAGTAAGATAATCATCATACCTTTTCGGAACACGTTTTATCCTTGTAGACCTCCTTAAAGCTGTTTCTGGTTGACTATCATCTGTAGGAACTTCTTGCCGATTAGTATCTGAGACCTGTTCATGATCTAAACCTGAACCCTGTTCATGTTCTGAAACCTGTTCATGACTAGTATCTGAACTATGGTCATCATGACTATCATTAGAAGTGTTGTCAAACTGAATGTGCTGAAAATCAAATACATCATCCTGTTTCAATTTACTATCTACATCTAACTGTACAAGAGAGGATTCATTAAACTTTACATCTCTGTTGATGATGATTTTGCGGGTAGTAGGATCCCACAATCTATATCCCTTTGTTCCAACACCATACCCAACAAAGACATACCTTTTAGACTTTGGATCTAATTTAGTTCGCTGATGTTTAGGCACTAGAGCATATGCATCACAACCAAACACTCTGAGTTTAGAATAATCACAAGGGTGTCCTTTCCATACCTCTTGCGGAATTTTGCAGTCTATCGCTGTTGATGGCGACCGATTTATCACATAACAAGCTGTAGCCACAGCTTCCGTCCACAACTCCTTTTGCAACCCGGCATTACTCAGCATACTCCTTGCTCTCTCTAGAAGAGTCCTGTTCATGCGTTCAGCAACTCCATTTTGCTGAGGAGTATAAACCGTGGTCTTATGTCTCTCGATCCCTGCATCCTTGCAATAGCTGTCAAACTCCTTGGAAGTAAACTCACCACCATTGTCAGTTCTTAAACACTTTATTGTTCTACCAGTGTTGTTTTCTACCAATGCTCTAAACTGTTTGAAAACTGAAAAAACATCAGACTTCCTTTTCAACATGTAGACCCACACCTTCCTAGAAAAGTCATCGATGAACGACACAAAATACGACGAACCACCATATGAAGCTATAGGGGCTGGACCCCACACATCTGAATGAATATAATCAAGTATCCCTTTACTAGTATGTTTGCCTGTTTTAAATTTTTGTTTACTTTGTTTTCCAAACAGACAATGCTTATAGAAATCTAACTTTCCAGACCTTAGATTTGGAAGTAACTTGCGATCAGCCAAAATCTTTAACCCTCTTTCGCTCATATGGCCCAACCTTTGATGCCATAGGCGAATGGAACTACTGTCATGTTCAGACACCGTAGACACATGAACTGACCATGTTCTTCCTTCTAACTGAAGCAGATTTCCTACTTTCTTAGCTTTCATTACTAGTAAAATACCTTTATAGATTTTCATAACTCCACCTTGAATTACAGTTTTATATCCATTCGTGTCAAGTGCTCCCAGTGAAATTAGATTTTTCCTTAAGTCTGGAACATGTCTCACATCTGTTAATATTCTACTTGTGCCATCAAACATTTGCAGTTGTATACTTCCTATCCCAACAATATTAGATGTGACATCATTACCCATGTACACGACTCCATCATTAACTGATCTATACGTCTTAAACCATTCTCTATGAATACACATGTGGTTTGATGCACCGGAATCTAACAACCAATGTTGACCATGATTTGACATATTAACAGACAACACTTCGTCGCTGATACCTGAACCAGATGTCGAACCTGTATCTGTCGCATTTGCCTCCTTCTTCTCTGTCGAAGAATCTACTTTAGAAGTTTGCTGTTGTCGCTTCCAGTAGTCCTTCTTCAGGTGTCCAGCTTTCCCACAATGCCAGCACTTCACCTTTGTCTTCTTTCCTTTAGACTTTGAACGAGAGTCGCTATGCTTTCCCCCGGAGTGTCTCTCTCTCGAGCGACCTCTCGCCATCATTACCTCTGATGTAGAGGTGTCTGCATTCGACCTCTTCCTCGTCTCCTCAGCCTCGGACAACAAGGCTCCAAGCAGATCGTTCTCAAAACGGGCACTCTGAGTTTTCGCCATCTTGTTTCAGCAAAAAACACAATAATCTCCAAATCTAACCAGCATTTAAAAAACTACCCTTCACCTGCCTCTCACTTAATACCATATGCAAATGGAAAAAATAAATAAATAAACAATGTTCAAAATTGTTTATAAATGCCACCACTCAAATATATGCAAATGGCATACGAATAAATCGATTTGAATTTCTATATCACCATTTAATGGCACACTCAAATGGCATATTCAAAACCAATTTTTAAATGCCACCCTTAACATAATAATCGATACCACACTTTTATAAACTCTCTTTTTAAATCGATAAAAAAAACTTATCAATTTACCATATGCCTTTGCTTCTCTTTTTAAAAAAAAAAAAGGCATATAATAAAAAAAAAACATATCGATTTAAAAGACTTTTTAACAAACTCAATAAAGTGCTTCCTTTTTTTTTTAAAAAGATTGCAGTGTAATCGATTTAGTGAATTTGACTTTTTACCAAACTCCAAATAGAAACTCCAAATCGATTTATAACTCCAATATCACCATTCGGTTCGCGCCATTGTGACTGTGTTGATTTAATTCAGCGCCATTGTTGGAGTCAGCGCACAGTGTTCAAACACCGCACCACAATCACATACGCACCTGGCATTCTGTCACGGCATTTGCATTCTGTCCTGGCATTCTGTCACGGCATTTTCTTTCAATCGAATTTTTTTTTTTCAATTCACCTCTAATGCGGCGTTCAGTACGAGAATAAATCCCAATTCGTTTCATTTGCTGTAATGCCAACTACCATAATCGATTTCATACCATATAACAATGGCAATTTAATAACATCGATTTTAATTTTTACGAAATGGCAATTGCATACCAAATCGACTTCCAAAAAAAACGATTTATAAATGCCCTTCACCCAGCGTTAAAACTTCAAATCGACTCTTTTTGTTTTGTTCTAAAACATTGTAATAAAACAAAAAACCAATTTGAATGAACCTTAAACAAATTGGCATATGACTGATAAAGTCTACGATCACCGATTTAAAAAACTGATAGCACATTTTGATCACCGTTAACAGTCTTTCGCAGCGCTGTTTTCACACGCAGGTTTACGCTGGAGTACGCACCAGAGGTTGACCATATACAACATATGTCCTGCAGCATTCAATCGATGACACAATCGACACCTCTGCGGCTCCACCTCACGCGCTTCCAGCTGCGCCACACCAGTCAACAGAACCGATCACTGATACACAGTTCAACAGAACCACCGAACCAGCTCCTGTGACCAAAATGACATCTTCGTCCAACGCTAGCTCTCATTGATCACTCCGGCTGCCTCTGCACAATCATACGCTCCCACGCAGCAACGCTCCACGCATAGACACCAGACGAACATCTACTTGACACGCAGGCCTGTAAAAAACGACCTCCACGCACCAGCGTTCAACGCACTCCAACAGAAAGCTCTGATACCAAATGTTGGAGAAATCAGCGGAAACCATTAAACAATTAACACAGAGCAGATTTAATCAAGCACATAAAGACACAGTCATTAACGTGGTTCACCCAAACCTCCTGGGCTACGTCCACACAACAGGCATCGGCAGTCTTTATTATTATAAACAGGAGATTACATAATTCACACACCCACACACACTCTCCAAAACAAACGTATGGAGACCTGTTATATAGCAGAAGAATCTAACAGCCTCATAAATCCTCTCAACTTAAATTTAGGATGCATTAACTCCCTCCCAACAAACTAGAGCTAACCTAGGAACTAATTCCTAATTTTTGTCACCTAATGAGATTTTTGCCAATTTTATTCAAAACAGAAAAAATCTCAACACATTCTTTGAATTTAAATAACCCTGACATTTTTTAGAATTCAAGTTTCAGCTATTCATCATTTTTTGATATAAGTCTTTTGAATTAATCACAAAGTATCTTTAATCTTTGACATTAATCCGGAAGACTTGTTTCAAAAACCCTGACATTATAGGAACACAAAAACAGTTAATGATATTTCATAGAGTGTTTACAGGCACAATATTTCATACGATTTTAAACCACATTTTTACCTCATTATGGTACTAAGAGGGTTAGAATGAATATTGTCCATCAGCTTTGGAACACGATTGCAAAGTATAATATACAAGCTTTTTTTATGAGGATGTTGATGGCCAACAACGTCTCTAATAAAATATGTAATCTGATTATTAAGATTGAGATTGTAAAAGACAGCTTGGGCTGAATAACATACATTGTTCTTCAAGAACGTTGAGGAAGTCAGGAGAAATAGAAATTGCTGAGTACTGTCCTCGCCATTATGCAACATCAACTTATGTCCACAAATCAAGAACGACTATTGCCAATAAAACAACGCCCATTAAACCGAGTATCAGGGTCATAATTGAACCGATCACAAACAGACGGTCTCTTTCACTAGAATGCATGTTAATGTTCCATCGTGAAGGCATTATGTCGACTCCAGCTTAATCCTCTGTTTAAAATGTACCTTAAACTGAAGCGCTACTGCTTGCACAGCCTCCTCGGATTTTCAAAACTGCGTGAACCCCGCTACAAATCGGCTATAAATCGCGGTATTGGTGTTCAAGCAATGAGCGGGGATTGTGGATGAATAGCTTTTACCAAGATTTTCTTTCTTAGCTTTTACCAAGACTTTATTTCTTAAACATAATCTCTAAACCATCCAGTTTAAAAGATGTTTTATCTTAAATCGTCCAACGGTTATATTTTATTATAGATTTTTTAAACTAAATTTGACCCTTTTACCAGGATTTTCTTTCTTAAACATAATCTCAGTTTAAAAGATGTTTTATCTTTAATCATCCAACGGTTATATTTTATTATACATTTTTAAAACTAAATCCAGACAGGGTTCATTGTTACGACGTCAAGTACTTCTTTAACCTATAAATTTTGTAAATAAATACGTATTGCATCTTAAAATGACTCATTTTAAATTTTAAAAGTCATCTTTTTACATCGATGTCTATCTAAGTTTTGACTCTGTAGTGTTACTGTTTCCTATTTTATGTTATTTTTTATTTTTTATTTTTATATTATTATTTTTCTTGGTATTTTTTTCTAGTGAATTTTGCTAATTTGCTTAAAATTCACCAATTTGTTTTTTGCAACTTTAAGTGTTAATATATAATTTGCAAACTCTAATATCTAAAAAAAAAAATATTATAAAAAAAATGTATTGCAAAGTTCAAATGAAAAGGACAAAAATATTAATAACTAAACTACTCCAGTTTTAAATCCTAAATAGTCACTAAGTATTTTATTTGAATTGAGTTGTCATATAAAATAATTTAAGATTAATTAAAAGAAAAAACAAAAAGAATCTATATACATTTACACATATTTATACATTTATAAAAAAACACAATTTATCTTTTTAATATTGGTCTTAAAACACAAATTATTCATTTCACTTGAAACCATTATAAGTTGCATTGGTTAATGTGAACTAACAGTAGCCAATAGGAAAATTTGTTGCTAAAGTCAATTCTTCTAAGGGACCTCTCAACTCAATTCCTACCACTCAAGTTAAAAATTGTGTTATTTGAAAATTTGCATAAAAATTTGTAATCTACATTGGTCAATGTTAGCTAAATCAATAGTGGTTAATAGGAAAATGAAATCCTATAGTATTTATTTGGCAAGAACTAATAAATTGAAATGTGGTTACTAAATACTAGTAAGGCTCGACATCACAAATATCTAAATATAATGCATGAATATTGCAACAATATCCATAAATTATGGCATAAAGTATGTGACTTAGTTGTCCACATGACCTTGAAGTTATGGTCCAATATAATGTTTGAAAATAATTTTTTTAATAATATTGAAAAATATATTTATATTTCAAAGTTACATTATAAGTTGCATTGGTAGGGATACCAGGTCTAGTTCTATAGCAGGTAGCAGGTAGAGTTTCTAGGGTAAGGAACACTTAACCACTAGAACAGAGCATGGAAGAAACTATGACTCATCATAGGTACTCAAATGAACTTTTTATTACTTCAAATTGGCATTTCATGAAGGTCCTTCCCCCGGAACCCATGGACAATCCTATAGCAGATGGTCTCCGTCCTCCTAGATGGAGGCAACGTGAATACCATACCCATATTTGCCTATCCAGAGTTGCAAACATGTAGCATTACAACCAAAAAAACTATGCACCAGACACTCCCTTCTCATCTCCAAAAATTGTCGAATGGCCTTCCGGGCTCGCTCTACCTGCAGATTAACTCGCACACAATGGGATGGTCAGTACGATGTACTGTATATCATCATCAATTCTTGTGTGATGCGCGTGGATTCCTATCGAGATCCGCGTACCACCGCACTTCCATTTTTAGCTGACATGCATCACCCCATCGGGGACATAATTCATGTTCATATGATAGATGTTCACATATGTATTTTTTTAATTATCCAATTTAATTAAAATGATATAAAACCCATAACAACTCTTTGAATAAATATCAACCTTTAATTTGTGGCAAACCATTCTATGGAAGTTAAATCCCTAACATTAAAAAAGTTTAATTATATTTCAAGATAGACAAACAAACAAACAAAAAATATACAAAGTGCATAAAATAAACTCTTTAATGAAATACATATGATGAAATCAACAATGAAACATTAAATTTAATTATTACTCAATTATATATTTTGTATTCTTAATGTTCATTATCATATTTTTTTCTTTATAAATGATCCAACAACACACCATTCCAAAGACAAATCACATCTACATTTAAGTTATTTAGGTGTTTTGATTCCATGTGAATAGGGATTTTATACAAATATGAAAACTTCTTTTCACCAATAAAGTTTCTTTGGAACCGTCAAATTTGATCAATTTTTTTCAAAACCTCAATTTTGATAGGCACTTGAGTTTTCAGTTTTTTTTTTTTTTAAAGACAAATTGCAATAAAAAAAATCCCTAAAACCCTTAATTTATTTAACATTTTTCTCACCAAACATGAACTCAAAAAAAACACTCAATGACTCTCTCAACACATGTAACGGCCCACAGAGAGTTAAGGCGCAGAAGCAGTCGCAGGTAAGGTGCCTTAATGAATGTTCGCCGCCCTTGGCATTCTTTGATATATATTAATCACCAATGAAGTTAATCAAATCGAACCCTATATGAACACATTAAGGCACTGCATCATGAATCAATCCATTCAAAATTCATCCATACTAAGCATATTTTTGCAAATCGGTTGAATTTATTCACTTATATTGCACAAGGAAGGAAATTAATCACAATAGCAAGGAAAAAAAACACAGAAGAAAAAAAAATCAAGGTAGAAGATCAAATTGATAACACCTTATCGGTTGGGTCCCTTTAGTTCGCCTCATAGTTACCAATCATCAATCTTTTGTTCTCCCTTTTCTCATTTCCTACTGTACTCTATTTTGACAACATAGTTTGATTTTTCTCATATTGGAAATGGGTTTTGCAGAGCGTTTTTGGCACCATTAACCATATATATATTCTATAATTTTATGCCCCAACTGCACGCAATCCTATACTATTCCCAGAGAACTATCCCAATGGTCTTCTCATTGCAAAAGCTACTAGTGTATCCCACTCTGCACAAGGGTAGGCTAACATTTCATGTGTCACTAAGCCTAGTTCTTGTTATGAAACCCTTATTTTCGGAGCAATCACCACACCTCTATGGAATCCATAATTTCTACCCTGGGGATCCTAGTTACTAGTTTGGAATTTTACCAATACTTGCAAGTTTTAGTGTAATGGAAAACCTCTACATGGTATCAGAGCCTGAACCGAGGTTCGATTCCCCCGAGCTGCGTTTGAGGGGTGTATTGATTCCCCGAGCTGCATTTGAGGGAGGGTGTTAGAGTAATCACCACACCTCTATGGAATCCATAATTTCCACCGTGGGGATCCTAGATACCTGATCCAGATCTTGGGTTGATGCCATTTCCCATTCGGATCATTACCGGATTGGAAGTTTACCAATACTTGCGAGTTTTAGTGTAACGAAAAACCTCTACACTTGTTTATATTGGAAGGCCAAATTATGATGGGAATAATGTTGCGTACAATTGACAGGTACCCAAATATGCCCAGAATTTGGATAGAGGAGGAGGTGGAGGTCTGGAAACCCATTGTGTACGATTTCCACACTAAAGGAGGTGTTTGTTTCTCTCAGATTTGGCACATTGGAAGAGCTTCCCATGTGGGTAAGTATATTTATCGTTTGCATTACATTGATATTGGTTAATTCCTTTCATATACCTCCTTGTCGAATCTCTCTATAATGTATTGGATTTTTTCATTTTCTTCTCAAGCATAATTCCCACAATCATGTCACACTATGTTTTCTTCAGTAGGTCATGATTCGTGATCATGAAAAATAGATCATGAAAACTCTCAATCTATTGCCTTAGTAAATTTGTATTAGGTTAGTTTTTTGATGGATGTAGAGTATGTATTTTTTAAGAACATTTTGTCAGTTTCCTTGAATAGAGATGGCTGAGTGGCTCTATAAAATGTGGATTATCAACCCAATGGCCAGGATACCTTTTCGTCACCAGATCAGAAAATATAGAAACAGACGGTGTTACCCTATGGCAAATATCTTGCCCATCATTCCACTCCTCGATCCCACCCAATGGCCACGCTACCTTTTCATCAACAGATCATAAAATATGAGGATATACGGTGTTACCCAATGGCAAAGATCTCATCGATTATTCCACTCTTCAATCTCTAAAAACTCAGTAGATTCCAGAGATTAATAATGACATTTGTCTTGCTGAAAGAAATGCTATCAAATCAGGTGAATTTTCTTAAATAATTCATAAATTTAGCATTTAGGTATTTACACACTTATTACATAGGATAGAACTTTTTTTATCCTACGATTAAGATATTAATAAAACGACCGAGCTTTTCTTTTTCTTCTAAGAGGGCACCACTCCTTTCTTAACCTTTTATGTGCATATAGTTCATTAATGACGCTGAATATAACCAAATAGAGTCGATTTTGATTACATCATTATATAGTTCTATTTCAAATAAATATACACCATTATATAGTTCTCTATCAAATAAATAGGGAAGTGTTACCTTCTTCCATTCATAGTTCTGATGGATTTTGCATAGGTTTTGATGGTGTGGAAGTTCATGGTGCTCATGGATATATTCTTGATCATTTTATGAAATAAAACATAAATAACATGATCGATCGGTACGTTGTGACATTACAAAACCAATTCAGGTTTCCTCTGGAGGTTATTGAATTAGTGGTGGACGAAATTGGAGCAGAACGAGTGGGAATACAACTCTATCCATTTGCCAATTTTTTTTTATGCTAGTGACGCAGATCCTGAGGCATTGGGGCTTTACATGGCCCAGAGCTTAAATAAATACAACATCCTGTATGCCCATTATGTCGAGCCCAAACTTGAAGTTACCTTTTAATTTGTTGCAACAAACAAGCATTTGTTTCCAATGAGGAAGACATTCAAGGGATCATTTTTCATTGCAGGAGGTTATGAGCTACATAGATGTGATTAAACAGTGTAGCAGTTATCAAAATTTTTAAGTCTTCCAAAATCAAATAAAGTATATCAGTGTCGTTCTAAAAAATATATAAATTTTCAAAATATACAAGTTATATAAAAAAATTAGCAATAATCTGGACATAAAAGGTATCTCTGGTAGAGTTAAAAATGGAAATGTGAAAAATACACAATTATATAAAAAAATTTCAAAAAATCTGGACATGAAAAGTATCTCTAGTAGAGCCATAAATAATCCTACACACAATATCCGACAAACTAAAGGAAAAATAGGGTCCCAAACCATTTCCAAAGGAATTCATGGAAATAAAGTAAAGAGATTCTTTAGTAGGTAAAAACTAGAGCATCATGGATGAAGAGAACAAAATGAGGGAAAGGTGGGTATATGTTTATGAGTTGCATAAATCAAAATTAAGTTGACAGTTAAAAGCTATGGGATTTAGTGGTGGAAAAACTTTCAATCTCTTAACATTGGAATCTCTTAACATTGGATCTGCATATGATTATAGAGTGACAACTGGGAACTTAAGGCTTAATAAAAAAAAATTATATATTTAAAATATTGTAGAAAATATAAATTAAAATTGCAATAAATTTGGAATTGGTTTTTTTAATATAAAATTTAATTTGAAAAAAAAAATTAGAAATTTCTATTTAAAAAAATATAATAAATAATAAATTGCATATTAAAATAATTTACCCATTGAAAAGCAGTAAATTCTATATTGAAGTATGATGGAGTAAATTAAGTTTGTAATTGTTCAAAATAGTAAGTTTCTATAATAAAGAATAATAGAATAATAAATTCTATTACTAAATATTTGTATTTATTTCAAATTTAATTGAATTCGAATTTGAATTTGAATTTGATAATTATGGGTTGACCATTTCCTTGCAAAATTAGATTCAAAATGAAATCAGATCACCAAACAGTCAATGATATTTCAGCTTTGTGCTTGGTATTTACTGGAGATGATGATAAGTAAAACAAATATCGATGACATTCATATATCTCCCGATAGCTTATAGCTACCATGAACTCCAACCTAAAGGCTGCTATGCTTTGTTTTGTGGGAGAGGATAGTCCTTAAAAATGCCAAACCCTTACATTCTTTGAATGCTAAATAAACCCTTAGATTCTCTGAATTCAAGTTTCTACGATTCATTTTTTTTGGAATAAGTCTTTTGAATTAATCAATCTTTGTGATTAATCCAGAAGAAATGTTTAAAAAACCCTTACATTATTGGACAGAAGCCTTGTTTAAAAAACCCTCATATTATTGGAATGCAACAACAGTTATATTTCATACAGTTAATACAGGCACGATATTTCGTACCATTTTAAACATCAATTTCTCCCATCATCGTACGAACAGGGTTTAAATGAATATTATCCGTCAGTAGTGGAACATGAGATATGTCTTCACCCACATAACACGGTTCGATCTTGAAGTATAATACGCAATTTTTTTTAATGAGGATGTTGGTGGCAAACAATACTGTTTCTTGCAATAATTGAAATACTTACAACAGAGGAGAAAGCGAAGATTACCAAGATACTGACTACAAGAGCTGAAGCTACCAGGAAAGTCACTTTTCCCTAATAACAGGACATATTTTATAAGGACACGATCTAAGTTTCTATATCTTGCGAATTATATGGAAATTTCAGTATATTGCACATGAACACAATGATAAAGATTCTTAGTTACGTGAAAATTTCAGTGTAGATAAAAATGTCCTTAATTACTTGAAATCTCCACAGTACATGAATTGGATGAAATCTTTTTCACATTGGCATAAAGGCAGAGGATTAATAATATGAAACTAAACTTTTTGCACGAAAACCTGAATATAATTAAAGAATTTCCGGCTCCCGTCGTGGATGATATTCAACGGCAGTCGTTTCTAATAAAACATGTAATCTGATTATTAAGATTGTAAAAGAATGCTTCGGCTGCATATCATAGATTTTTCTTTAAGAACGTTGATGAAGTCAGGAGAAATAGAAATAGCTGAGTACTGTCCTCACCATTATGCGACAAAAAATGAATATGAGAGAGGGAGTTAAAGCGAACATCAACTTATTGACACGTCCAGATGTGCACAAATCAAGAACGTCTATTGTCAATAAAACAATGCCCCTTAAACCGATCATCAGGGTCATAATTGAACGATCACCAACACACGGTCTCTTTCACTAGAATGTAGGGGAATGTTCCATCGTGAAGGCACGCTACTTCTCTCCACTGCTGCTTAGTCCTCTGTTTTAAAACGTACCTTAAACTCAAGCGCTACTGCTTGCACAACCTCGTCCAAGTTTCAAAATTGCGTGATCCGCGCAAGGATGAGATTCTATTTTAGATTGAAATGTTTAAGATATAACCGAAAAGGTTTAATGCATGCAATGAGAGCGGATTCTGTATGAATAGCTTTCACCAAGATTTTCTTTTTTAAACCTAATCCCTCCATCATCGTGTTTAAAAGATATTTTATCTTTAATCAACCAACGCTCCCCACCATCTAGTTTAAAAGATGTTTTATGTTTAATCAACCAACGTTTATATTTTATTATAGCTTTTTAAACTAGCACAACCACATTAGTAAAAACTAATGTGGTTGATATACGCCAATAGGCGTATATAAAATAGATTTACAACCACATTACCAATGTGGTTGATATACGCAGATAGGCCTATATCCACTACCCATCACATTAATTTATATATCAATAAATAAATATTATATATAATAATTTTATTATATTAACTTGAAATATATATATTATATATTAATAAGAATATCAATATATTAAATATATTAATTATGATTAAAATCACAAAAATATTATATATATATATTAATAATATTATAATATTACTAATAATCATTATTTATAAATATTTGAATATTTATTTATAATGATTATTAGTAATAATATAATATTATTAATATTACTAAATAAATATTAAAATATTATAATATTATTAATAATATTATAATATTAATAATAAACATTATTAATAAATATTTGAATATTTATTAATAATATATATTAATAATATTATAATATTACTAATAATCATTATTAATAAATATTTGAATATTTATTTAAAATGATTATTAGTAATATTATAATATTATTAATATTAACCAAAGGTTTAAATATTATAAACCATAGGAATTGGTGAACCCAAGGGATAAATATTATAAACATAAGGGACCAATATTAAAAACACAAGAGATTAATAAACCGTAAGAATTGATATTTTAAACTAAAAATCCTAATAAATTAATAATCCATAAGAATCAGTATTTTAAACATAAGATATTAATAAACCAATGAGATTATTAACATTATAAACCAAAAGAACTAATAGACCCAAGGGTTTAATGTTATAAAGAAGAGGAATCAGCGAACCCAAGGGATAAATATCATAAACCTAACGGATGAATATTATAAACAACAAAGATTAATAAACCCTAAGAATTAATATTTTAAACTGAAAAATCTAAGAAATTAACAAACCCTCAAAATTAGTATTTTAAACTCAAGAGAGTAATAAACCAAGGGAATTGATTTAAATATTTAGACAATTGTTGTCACAATGCGACGTTCGACCAACTATGACCATGGTTGGCCATGGGTGATATTCATATTGAGACAATGTTTGTCAGAATGTGACATTTGATCGTGGATGACATAAACCCAAGGGTTTAATATTATAAACCAAAAGAATTGGTGAACCCAAGGGAAAACCATTACCCAACAAATTATAAACCAAAGGAATTGGTGAACCCAAGGGAATTGATTTAAACATTGAGACAATTGTTCAATGCAACGTTCGACCAACTATGACCATGGTTGGCCATGGGTGATATTCATATTGAGACAATGTTTGTCAGAATGTGACATTTGATCATGGATGACATAAACCCAAGGGTTTAATATTATAAACCAAAACAATTGGCGAACCCAAGGGAAAACCATTACCCAACAAATTATAAACCAAAGGAATTGGTGAACCCAAGGGAATTGATTTAAACATTGAGACAATTGTTGTCACAATGCGACGTTCGACCAACTATGACCATGGTTGGCCATGGGTGATTTTCATATTGAGACAATGTTTGTGAGAATGTGACATTTGATCATGGATGACATTGATCGATTATTTATATTATAAACCAAAAGAAGTAATAAATCCAAGGGTTTAATATTATAAACCAAAGGAATTGGTGAACCCTATGGAAGACCATTACCCAAAAAATTATAAACCAAAGGAATTGGTGAACCCAAGGGAATTGATTTAAACATTGAGACAATTGCTGTCAGAATGCGACGTTCGACTAGCTATGACCATGGTTGGCCATGGGTGATTTTCATATTGAGACAATGTTTGTCAGAATGTGACATTTGATCATGGATGAAATTGATCAATTATTTATATTATAAACCAAAAGAACTAACAAACCCAAGGGTTTAATATTATAAACCAAAGGAATTGGTGAACCTAAGGGAAAACCATTACCGAACAAATTATAAACCAAAGGAATTGGTGAACCCAAGGGAATTCATTTAAACATTCAGAAAATTGTTGTCATTATTCATATTATAAACCAAAAGAACTAATAAACCGAAGGGTTTAATATTATAAACCAAAAGAATTGGTGAACCCAAGGGAAAACCATTACCCAACAAATTATAAACCAAAGGAATTGGTGAACCCAAGGGAATTGATTTAAACATGGATGACATTGATCGATTATTTATATTATAAACCAAAAGAACTAATAAACACAAGGGTTTAATAATATAAACCAAAGGAATTGGTGAACCCAGGGAAAACCATTACCCAACAAATTATAAACCAAAGGAATTGGTGAACCCAAGGGAATTGATTTAAACATTGAGACAATTGTTGTCACAATGCGACGCTCGACCAACTATGACCATGGTTGGCTATGGGTGATTTTCATATTGAGACAATGTTTGTCAGAATGTGACATTTGATCATGGATGCCATTGATCGATTATTTATATTATAAACCAAAAGAACTAATAAACCCAAGGGTTTAATATTATAAACCAAAGGAATTGATG
Organism: Pinus albicaulis; assembly: GCA_034641835.2. Classification (NCBI taxonomy): domain Eukaryota; kingdom Viridiplantae; phylum Streptophyta; class Pinopsida; order Pinales; family Pinaceae; genus Pinus; species Pinus albicaulis. The sequence goes on from JAXQQM020085848.1 coordinate 65,404, forward strand.
AACCCAAGGGAAAACCATTACCCAACAAATTATAAACCAAAGGAATTGGTGAACCCAAGGGAATTCATTTAAACATTGAGACAATTGTTGTCACAATGCGACGTTGGACCAAGTATGACCATGGTTGGCCATGGCTGATTTCATATTCAGACAATTTGATGAATGGATGACATTGATCGATTATTCATATTATAAACCAAAAGAACTAATAAACCTAAGAGTTTAATATTATAAACCAAAGGAATTGGTGAACCCAAGGGAATTGATTTAAACATTGAGACAATTGTTGTCACAATGTGACATTCGACCAACTATGACCATGGTTGGCCATGAGTGATTTTCATATTGAGACAATATTTGTCAGAATGTGACATTTGATCATGGATGACATTGATCGATTATTTATATTATAAACCAAAAGAACTAATAAACCCAAGGGTTTAATATTATAAACCAAAGGAATTGGTGAACCCAAGGGTATTGATTTAAACATTGAGACAATTGTTCTCACAATGTGACATTTGATCATGGATGACATTGATCGATTATTCATATTATAAACCAAAAGAACTAATAACCCCAAGGGTTTAATATTATAAACCAAAGGAATTGGTGAACCCAAGGGGATTGATTTAAACATTGAGACAATTGTTCTCACAATGCGACATTTGATCATGGATGACATTGATCGATTATTTATATTATAAACCAAAAGAACTAATAACCCCAAGGGTTTAATATTATAAACCAAAGGAATTGGTGAACCCAAGGGAATTGATTTAAATATTGAGACAATTGTTGTCACAATGCGACGTTCGACCAACTATGACCATGGTTGGCCATGGGTGATATTCATATTGAGACAATGATGTTTAGAATGTGACATTTGATCATGGATGACATAAACCCAAGGGTTTAATATTATAAACCAAAATAATTGGTGAACCCAAGGGAAACCATTACCCAACAAATTATAAACCAAAGGAATTGGTGAACCCAAGGGAATTGATTTAAACATTGAGACAATTGTTGTGAGAATGCGACGTTCGACCAACTATGACCATGGTTGGCCATGGGTGATTTTCATATTGAGACAATGTTTGTCAGAATGTGACATTTGATCATGGATGACATTGATCGACTATTTATATTATAAACCAAAAGAAGTAATAAATCCAAGGGTTTAATATTATAAACCAAATGAATTGATGAACCTAAGGGAAAAACATCACCCAACAAATTATAAACCAAAGGAATTGGTGAACCCAAGGGAATTGATTTAAACATTGAGACAATTGTTGTCAGAATGCGACGTTCGACCAACTATGACCATGGTTGGCCATGGGTGATTTTCATATTGAGACAATGTTTGTCATAATGTGACATTTGATCATGGATGACATTGATCGATTATTTATATTATAAACCAAAAGAACTAATAAACCCAAGGGTTTAATATTATAAACCAAAGGAATTCGTGAACCCAGGGGAAAACCATTACCCAACAAATTATAAACCAAAGGAATTGGTGAACCCAAGGGAATTCATTTAAACATGGTTGAAATTGATCGATTATTTATATTATAAACCAAAAGATCTAATAAAAAAAAGGATTTAATATTAATAATATTAAAAATAATATTCTTATTCTTATTCAAATTAATTAATGTTAATAATAAAACTTATTTATTTATTAATATTAGTATATTCCTACATATTAATTATTTAACATCAAATACTAATGCAAATTATTATTACAGTAATAAATATATAACAAAGTATAATAATAGTTAATGTATTATTATTATTAACTTTAATATCAATATTGATAATATTAATTAATACTAATATCAATAACATTTAATTAATATTAAGAGTGACATTAATATTAATATTTGTTAACCCCGGATGCGGGTGCTGGCAGAGTTAATGTTGGCGATGGGACGGAGGTCGATCGGACGGGAGGCCACCTGCCTTCCCGCATGGGACCATCGAGCCCACCTGATTGCATTAAATACCCCTCGCCTGCTCTTAATGGCATTTGCAATGGAGGAACTTCTCAATAAGAATGTTCATGTTCGAGGCAGTCTCGACTGCCGCAACAGCGATTCGCATCGGGTTAACAGGTCTGGTCATTCAATGCTGAGGATTGATTGTTGCAAGAAAGGTTGTTATATGCTATGGCTCCGCTCGCCCCTATGCCGATGAATTGGTGGTGCAATTCTGTTGCGGGAAAAGCTAGCGAGCACACCATCACTGGGAAACGCAGTCGCAGCACCTGCTGCTTGGAGCCCGCCGACAGTCTTCACATTTCCATTGCAGGTTCTTGCATGTCTGCTACGATTTTTCTGGGCATTCCTCCTACGCTGAACCCTGTCAATTCTCCGGCACTCCAGAGCTCCAGCTCCAATTTGGCTGCAAGCATGCCCCGGCTAAGGCAGAGGATGCGTTGCAGGCGGGGGTCCTCTCGCAGTGCCAGGAGGCGTTCGCCCTCCACCTCCACTTCTCCATCAAAAATCTTTGCGCCCTCTGACAGCCTCCCTCGCCTCCTCCATGGACGCCTGTTCCGCTCGGGCCGCAGGCTGGACTCGCCCTCCGGTGATGCGCTGCCTACACAGTCCCATACATCCCTCTTTTCGTTTGATTGTGCACTCAACAGACCGAGAGTCACTGTGGCCATCTCTGTTGTCTTCCTGGAGGAGCCCCAGCCTGAGAATCCGCCGAAAGAGAAGGTTCCTGCCGAAGGCGCAAACACAGAAGCTGTGCAGCAAGATTCGCGAGGACAGCCTAGCGGGAGCAAGGAGATGTTGCAGGAGGACTCGGGGCGAGATCAGGCTAATGTGATGGAAACTCCTTCAGCGGTCCACTCCAACGCAGAACTCTCCCATGATCGTGGCGAACCAGAAGACTATGGATGCAGGATCGAGGAGGTTGCTCCTGATGAGTAATTCGACCCTCTTTCTATGTTTCTCATGCTATTTCTCTGCCCTCTCTGAGGGCGTGTTATGTTGTTTTTATGTTTCCTTTAGCTATGGTCCAATTTTTGTCAGTGACCAGTCTCAGGTTTTACAGTGGTCCAGTTTTTGTTATGGTCCAGTTTCACTGCTATATAATGTCTATGTTCCCAGTTTTAGTCAAAGACATTCTAGTCCGATCCCCTGCGTGGGATTTTTTCAGTTGGTGGTTCTTCAGGCTGGTTTCCCTCTCGCAGGGCAGCCAAAAACTAGTCTCTGTCAGTTCAAATTGCCTCCACGAAGGCACTGTTAAGGCCTCTGCCTGATGTACTATATTTTTCACTGTTAATAGAATACTCTAACTTAGAAAAAAAAAATATTAATATTTGTTAATAGTGGGTAGCATTAATTTTAATCCTAATACCAAAATATATTATATGCCTTTGTAAATTTTTAATAATATTATGATTAATAATTTTAATTATTAAATAAGGTTGATTATATCTTAAAAAAATAAAATAAAATAAAAAATGCACTCCTAAGTTTGTGAAAAGTATAGATAAACTTACAAAACCTCTATAAATCAAATTGCCATTATTCTATTTATTCCAAAGATAGTTGCTACTAATCAAATATCCATGAAATTTGTACAAGTCAATATCTAATATCTAGATATTATATTGATTCCTTATCTATATTTTTTATTTTTGAAATCAATATTTAATGGTGTTTGGAAATGATTAAATTTATTTGATATTACTCATTGAACTTTCTACATATTATACATATCGTTTATAAATAAAATATAATTTTATAATAAAAATAAAAATTTATATATGAAAAATAAAAAGTCATTAATTTATTTTTTTCTCATAAAAAATGAAATAATTTAAAATTTTATGTATTTAAAATAAAAATAGAAAAAAATATTTAAATAAACCTAAGTGTATTTAAAAAAAAAAAACAAATATACCTTCTTATTTTTTATATTATATTTTTATTTATATAGAGATCTTTATTAATATTTTCATTTTTTTTTTAAGTGTAGATATTAAATTTATTAGAATCTCAAATTTATTAGAATCATTGAGAGTAAAAAAAACAAATAAAAAAACACATTATATTAACAAATTAAAATTATCCTATAATTAATTTGATTATTTCATTTTTTTATATTTAATTAAACTACAATATCAAAAATAAATATAAAATATGAAAATAAATTTGAATAAATTACAATTATGTGAATATTAAAATTAATAAATTGAAACACCATAATAGTAAATCAAAATTATTTTAGTAATATATTTTTATTATTTATTTTAATATTTAATTAATTAAAGTTTCAAAATAAATATAAAACATAAACATATTAAAACTATGTTAATAATATATTTTATAAACATCTTTTTAATTTGATACACAATTTCATAATTGAAAAAAGTAAATAGATATTAAAATAAATGAATTAGACCATCAAAACATAATACTTAACATTGAGCTTAGTTTTAAGTGATAAATAGTTTGAGTGTAAAATTTGAACTTACATATTTTAGTTTATATGTAGAATTTTATATTTATAAATTGAAGTAGGCTCGCTGGACAAACGCAAAAGCGAAACAATTAACACACGTAAATTAAAAAATGATAAACATAAATATACAAAGACAGATAGGTTATTGTGTTCAATAAATGATCTAATTTTAATAATTTAACACATGGTATAATAGATCAAATTAAACTAAATTAGTACAGTACATAAATTACAAGAAACTATACCACAACACGTTAATGGAGGAGCAAATATTGACACATTATAAATTATACCACTGTACGTTGATAGAGAAACAAATCTTAACACATTATAAATGTATATATAGATTAAACTACACTAAAACTAAAGTACAATACTCGGTAAGGATGGATGCGATAATCTAAAGAAGACAGAGTAGAAATGTACAAAAAAATACTATCATAAAACTGCACAATATACTTAAAAATACTATCTTATTATATTTTTTTAAGTTAAATAATTTTAAAACTAAGATATCTTTTAAAATATAAAATTTATTTTATAGAATTAAATCTCATTTTTTTTAAATAAAAAATAATTTTTTAAATTAATAGTTGATTGGGAATTTTTAAATTAAATTAATAATTCAATCTAAGTTGATTGGGATGTTTACACATATTTATTAAATTAAGAAAAAAAAATATTTCTGATTTCATTACATAAGCCAAAACTATTTTGTAATCATTATTCTAAATAAAAAAATGTAAACACACTATTGAATCTTTCTTCAACAATGTCTCGGATCCCGAGAAATTTCATGACATAAACGGAAATTATTTTGTAATCATTATTCTAAATCAAAAAGGTTAACACACCATTAAATCTTTCTTCAACACTGTCTGAGATCCCCTATTTGCTACAGGAGAATTTCCCCTTTATTAATGTATTCCTAAAATATGTTGACTTCCTATTTACTAGGATATGATTATTAAAATATGTTGAAAGGTATACATTCTATCTTTTCACATTTAAAATTATTCTATTTTAAAAATAAATATATATTATACCAAGCTATTGGAAACAATCATCTTTAAATTGTTGAAGATATAATAATAATAATAATAAAGGTCATGGTTAGATTAGACACTAAATTGGTGTATTAAACTTTTTGTTTATAAGACAAGAGATCCACTTTCGCTGAGTGATTTAACTGCTAAATCTAATAAAAACAAACATATCCTACTTTTCTGGTTTCAAACCTACATCCTTTTAAAAAGAAACACATAATTTTAACTATTAAATGAACTCAAACTATATATTCTTAACCAATAAACATTAAACCTATTCAAAATTTAAACATTGAACCTATTTAAATTATACTGGAAATTTTCGTGCTTGGCAATTGTATTTCCTGCAAAAAGGCAATACTGACGCAGAGAGGCCAATTTCTTGCCAGCGAAAAAGCAAGCACCCAACTGTAATTACCAGAAAGAAACAACTTAAAGAGACAACTTTAACCTCAAATATTGCATTTGGTTGATTGTCATATTAATAAAGTGTTTGTCAATCAACAAGTGGTGCAATATTTTGGTTTCTTTTCACTGGTCTCCTTTTCAAAAGAAATTTGTCCAGCTGCTGGGCCTTTGGCGTTAGAGTGAGAGAAAATTCCTCATCGGTATAGCGTTCATAATTTCAATCACACTTTCATGGATCTATTAATTCTCTTTGGGCACCACTGTTTGCTATCATATACTTAATTGAGTAAATATGTGACCACAGAGACCACAAATTGGAGGACTTACCAACAGTTGCAGAATGAAAGGTTGTAAAATTTTCCTTCACATTTCGGTTCCCTGTCACCACTGTGACATCCATTCCATCTCCAACAAACATGATATTAGTTTTCTTCTTGTGCAACTCCACATTCTCTGCATAAACTCCTGCTTTTATATGAATTACGTATCTCGTCTGGCTCTTCTCGGGAGCCTTATTCACTGCCTCTGTAATGTTCGTGTAATTCCCACTACCGTCCTTCGCAACCACGGCATTCGGCTTCACCGTGCTTGTGGAGGTTTGCAGAAGCCTTCGATCTTCGGCCGACATCCACATCGGAAAACTGTGGGAATCCATGGGCATGAAATTGGGGCCAGATTTTGCCTATAACAGATGGCGATTATGAGTCGGAAAAGTTCGCCACAGCTTGGCCAGGCTTGAAGCTTCGGCTGAAATGTTCTTCACCATCACCAGTGAATTGCTGACCAGATGAGAGACATTCCGCAACCCTCCCAGCAAACGTTGCTTGAGATTCCCTTTGGAATGAGAGAAAATATCAATGCAGGTGTACTGGTCCATGAAGACCGCACTGAGCAATGTCTCGAGGTCACTGGCGTACTGTGGAATTGACATGAAAGCCGCGTTCTTCAAATCGGAGAGCATGCTATGCAATTCATCGAGTGTGTCGTGGAATAACTCGAAACAATCTTTCAGGGCACCGCGTTGTCTTTGGTCGAGTCCGGGGCGAGATAGCCTATGGGCTTTGGCATCTACCGCCTTGAATGCCTTTATACTCAGCTTCACGACGGCCTTCAGAATCTCCATGGCGTCTGGCGGTTTAGATAATCCAGGAAAGCTCGAAACGGTGGATACGCAGTATGTAATGATGCTGCTCTCGGACGGCAGCTCATAGCCGTATCATCAACGGCACGGCACAAATGAACGATGCTCCTCTTTTTGGTCTTGTGAAAAGATAAACGCCTGTTCGTTGGCCGAACCTTCCACTTCCCAAATCGCAACGCTTGCCACCACTATGGAGGTATGGGACACGTTGCACAAAGATTTCAACATGCACGGCTTGCTGCCACTATGGCTCCTGTGAAAGGCATGGGACACGTTGCAGAACAATTTCAACACTTGGAGAAGATTTAATGTTTCAGTTTCCTTCTAGTTGTTAATCTTGATAGGTGGAAATTAATAAATGGCACAGTAAATTTTTAATCAAGATTTGTAAAAAATTAATTTAAGTACGGTTTAAACATGTGATTTAGATATGCAAGGAAGTTAGTGGGGTAGATTTCATCCATTGATTGAGTGGCGACGACCAGAATATACCAGCATCTCTCAATCTAGACCATCAGATCAAAAAAATTAATTAGCCTAATCACAAAACATGCTCCTTCCGATAGGGGGTTACGCCTATCGGCGTAACTACATTTGAACCGGATTGGGTTCGTTGTTCGGACGTCCAGGTATTCCTTTGACATAAATTTTGTAAATTGCATTAGGAAATAATATGTATTTTGAGTTGTTATTTTCAAATTTTAAAAGTTATTTTTTACATTGATGTCTATTTAAGTTTTGACGCGGTAACTGTTTTCTATTTTTTTTTAATTTTTCTTTTTCTATTTTTTGCTAATTTGCTTCAAATTCACCAAAAGAGTTTTGCAAGGTTAAATTTAAATTATAATTATACAGTTTCCAAAAATATAATATATAAAACAATGTATTGCAAAATTCAAATGAAAAGAAAAAAATACTAATAATTAAACTACGGTTTTAAATCCTAAATAAATCCGAAATAACCACTTAATATTATATCTAAATTGAATTACCAAATAGAAAAAATTGGGATCAACTAAAAAAATAAAATGGATGATACTGTATTAACGGATACAAGTGCGGTATAGTCCATAGCTAAGAACTCGTAAATTAGTGAGTATTGGTAGTTCAGTTAGAACGTGTCAGCAAGGTAGTAATTATTGCCAATTCCGCTAAAACATGATAGCAAGCGTCCAGATGAGAGCGGACGATCATATATGTTGGTAAGCAAGTTGTTCTTATGAAATATAAAAAAATAATATATATAATTAATTAAAATTAATAATTTATAATATAACCATTATATATAAGGTAGATTAATTAATAAATGAAATAGTTTTTTTTTCTAATTATTATATTTGTTTACGGAGATTATGATTTCTTCTTGTTAAAAACACATTTATGAATGTATAATAGATTAAGAGATTTGTGAGGCACTCAAACATTCTACCTAATTCTAATAACCCTTACTAATGATAACATTGTTTTTATTTAAGATTGAAGTTTGTCTGAAAACATTTATGAAATAAATATTGTATCAATAAAAATATGAATTCAAAGTATTGAGAAATGGGACACCGGAAGATGAGAGTCTTGCGTAAAATAATTCTTCCATGATAGAGTTTTTAGATGAAATTCTAGATAAACTTAATGTATGAGAGAGAAATATCCATTAAGTTGCTTAGTTATAAAAATATGTTAAGTTTAGATAAGCCTAAGAGCATCATGAGATATAAATACGATTTTTAGCAAATGGAAAACGGGTCGCTCAAACGTGCACAAGGGACCCGGGTGGTCACAACTTACCAAAACTGATACCGGCACCCTCGAATGAAACGACTCAACCAGAACGCACTCGGTTGGGCGCAGATCTCACATGGCGTGACACGACGCGCCTAAAAACCGTTGATGCCACAAGGGAGCAAATAACAAACGAGATGCCCGAACGTGCACAAGGCACTTAGGCGGTCATAACTTAGCAAAACTTATACGGGCGACCTCGAACGAAACGATCGGACCCGACCCGAATGCTTTCGGTCGGGCGACCTCATATGACACGACACGGCTCGCCCGACTTAATGATGCCACAATGGAGCAAACAACAAATGGGCCACCCAAACATGCACAAGGCACTCGGATGGTCGCAACTTAGCAAAACTGATACGGGCGCCCTCGAACGAAACGACCCGACCCGAGCACTTCTGGTTGGGCGACCTCACAGTACGGTGCGACATGGCATGCCTGACCGAATGAATCCACAAGGTATCAAATGGAAAATGGGCCAACCGAACGTGGACAAGGCACCCGGGCAGTCACAACTTAGCAAAAATGATACGGGCGCCCTCGAACGAAATGACCCGACCTGAACGCAGCTGGTTGGGCGACCTCACATGGCACGCCAGACTGAACGATGCCACAAGGGAGCAAACGGGTAGTCACAACTTAGCAAAACTGATACGGGTGTCGTCGAACGAAACGGCCTGAACCGACCCGAACGTGCCCGGTCGAGCAACCTCACGAGGTGCGATACAGTGTGCCCGACCGAATGATGCCACAAGGGAGCAAATGGAAAACGGGCCACCCAAACGTGCACGAGGGACCCGGGCGGTCACAACTTAGCAAAACTGATAGGGCGCCCTCGAATGAAACGGCCCGTCCCAAACGTGCCCGGTCGGGAGACCTCACAAGGTGCAACACGGTGCGCCCGAACGAATGATGCCACAAGGGAGCAAACGGAAAATGGGCCGTCCGAACGTGCATAAGGCACCTAGGTGGTCACAACTTAGCAAAAATGATATGGACACCCTCGAATGAAATGGCCTGACCCAAACACGCCCGGTCGGGCGACATTACACGGCGCAACACGACGCACCTGACCGAGTGATGCCACAAGGGAGAAAACAGAAAATGGGTCACCGTAATGTGCACAAGGCACCTGAGCTATCATAACTTAGCAAAACTGATACGGGCGCCCTTGAACGAAATGTCCCGACTCGAACGCACTTGGTCAGGCGACCTCACACGACGCGACATGACAAACGATGCCACAGGGGAGAAAACAATAAATGGGCCGCATGAACTTGTAGTAAAAGGGACTTGGGTAGTCACAACTTAGAAAAAATGATACAGACGCCCTCGAACGAAATGGTACACAGCGTGCTCAACTGAATGATGCCACAAGGGAGAAAATGGAAAATAGGCCGCCCGAACGTGCACAAGGCACCTGGGCGGTCACAACTTAGCAAAACTGATACAGGCACCCTCGAATGAAATGGCCAGACCCAAATGCACCGATCGGGTGACCTCAAAAGGCATGACACGGCGTGCCCGACCGAACGATGCCACAAGGGAGAAAACAGAAAATGGTCCGCTCGAACGTGCACAAGGCACACGGGCAGTCACAACTTAGCAAAAATGATACGGGCACCCTCGAACAAAATGGCCCGACCTGACCTGAACGCGCCGAGTCGGGTGACCTCACATGGCGCGACACGACGCGCCCAACCTAACAATGCCGCAAGGGAGAAAACGAAAAACAGGCCGCCCGAACGTGCACAAGGCACCTAGGTGATCACAACTTAGCAAAACTCATATGGGCGCCCTCGAACGAAATGGCCCGACCGGAACGCGCCCAGTTAGGCGACCTCACACGGCCCGACATGACGCGCCTAACCGAACGATGCCACAAGGGAGAAAATGGAAAATGGGCCGCCCGAACTTGCATATGGCACCCGGGCAGTCACAACTTAGAAAAACTAATACGGGCGCCCTCGAACGAAATGGCCCAGCCCGAATGCACCCAATTCGGCGACCTCAAACGGCTCAACACGCCGAACAATGCCACAGGGGAGAAAACAACAAACGGGTTGCCTGAACATGCACAAGCCACCCGGGCGGTCACAACTTAACAAAACTGATACGGGCGCCCTCAAATGAAACGACCCGACTCGGATGCACCCGGTCTGGTGACCTCACATGGTGCGGCACGACGCGCCCTACCAAATGATGCCATGAGGGCGAAAACGACAAACGGGCCACTCGAATGTGCATAAGGAACCCTGGTGGTCACAACTTAGAAAAACTGATATGGGCGCCCTCGAACGAAATGGTCTGGCCTGAACGCAAGGCACTCGGGCAGTCACAACTTAGCAAAATTGACACGGGTGCCCTAGAACGAAACGGCCTGGCCCAAACGCGCCCGGTCAGGTGACCTCACACGGTGCAACACAACGAACGATGCCAGAGGGGAGAAAATGACAAACGGGCTGCCCGAACATGTGCAAGGAACCTGGGTAGTCACAACTTAGCGAAACTGATACGAGCGCCCTCGAACGAAATAGCCCGACCTGGATGCACCCAGTCGGGCGACCTCATAAAGTGTGACACGACGCACCCGACCGAACGATGCCACAAGGGAGAAAATGGAAAATAGGCCGCCTGAACGTGCACAAGGCACTGAGGTAGTCACAAATTAGCAAAAATCATACGGGCGCCGTCGAATGAAACGACTCGACCCGAACACGCCCGGTCGGGCGACCTCACATGGCGCGACACGGCGCGCTCGAACGAATGATGCCACAAGGGATAAAATGGCAAACGGGCCACCTGAACGTGGACAAGTCACTCGGGAAGTCACAACTTAGCAAAACTGATACGGCCGCCCTCGAACAAATCGGCCCGACTCGAATGCGCCCGGTCGGGCGACCTCACATGGCGCGACACGGTGCGCGCAACCGAACGATTCCACAAGGGAGAAAATGGAAAATGGGCCAACCAAATGTGCACAAGGCACCTGGGCGATCATAACTTAGCAAAACTGATACGGGCGCGCTCGAACGAAACAGCCTGACCGGAACGCAACCGGTTGGGTGACCTCACACGGTGCAACACGACGTGCCCAACCGAATGATGCCACAATGGATTAAACAGCAAACGGGCCACTTGAATGTGCATAAGGCACCGGGGCGGTCATAACCTAGCAAAACTGATACGGGTGCCCTCGAACGAAATGGCCGACTCGAACGTGCCCATTCGGGCAACCTCACACAGTGCCTGACCGAACGATGCCACAAGGGAGAAAATAGAAAATGGGCTGCCTGAACGTGCACAAGGCACCCAGGCGGTCACAACTTAGAAAAACTGATATGGGCGCCCATAAATGAAACGACCCGACCCAACCTAAACGCGCTCGGTCGGGCGACCTCACATGGCGCGACATGGCGCTCCCTACTGAACGATGCCACAAGGGAGAAAATGGAAAAAGGGCTGCCCGAATGTGCGCAAGGGACTCAGGTGGTCACAACTTAGCAAAAATGATACGTGCCCAGTCGGGTGACCTCACACGGTGCGACACAGCGTGCCTAAACAAACGATGCCAAAAGGGAGAAAATGGCAAATGGGCCACCTGAACGTGCACAAGGCACCCAGGAAGTCATAACTTAGCAAAACTAATACGAGCTCACTCGAACGAAATGGCCCGACCTGAACACGCTCGGTCAGGCGACCTCACACTGCGCGACATGGCGCACCCGACCGTGGTTGGGGGCACACATTAAAAGTGAACCAAGGAGTGAGCGCATCACGTCTTTAATATTTTATGAAACTCCTTAGAAGTCCCATCATAACCACCTTCCATCTTCATCACAATGTGATATTTCAACTTAAGATATCTTATTATGTTGCTCCAACCATTCAAAAAGGGGACCCAAGTTAGATTATTATTTATTAAAGGAGAGGCCAAAGAAATTAATTTACAAGCCGTCGCAATAACGACGCTTTCATACAAATGTCGCAAGAGTGACAGTTAGCCCAAACTGTCGCAATAGCAACGCTTTTTCCAAAACTGTCGCAATAGAAATGCTTTTTCCCAAACTGTCGCAATAGCGACGCTTTACTCCAAACGTCGCAAGAGTGAAACTTAGCTCTAATCCATCGCAATTCCGACGCTTTTTCCCAAACTGTCACAATTCTGACACTTTGCTACAAACATCGCAAGACCGACACTAACTTCTATGTGTCGTAATATCGACACTTGTCTTCAAATGTTGGTATAGCGACAATTTTGGGCGGGATTTGAAAAATTGATAAATTTTGTGGAAATTTCCAACATTTGGTCAAAAGTGTCAGAATTTCTGCCAAATGTACTAGTGTCAGATAGCTTGAAGGTTCACACTATCAACGAATCGAGCAAGCCCCCAGATCCCATGGGCACTCCTGGAGCAGATGGTATCCTACCTATGAGATGGAGGTAGGGTGAATACCATACCTGTATGCCCCTATCTCGAGCTGCAACCAGGTAGCATTACAACGAAAAAAATTGTGCCCCAGACACTCCCTTCTCATCTCCAAAAATCGTCGAATGGCCTTTCGAGGTCGCTCTACTTTCATATTACCTGCAACAGCCCATCATGGACATAGATCATGTTCATATGATAGATGTTCACACACACACACACAGATATATATATATATATATATATATATATATATATTAATTATATATATATATATATATATATATATATATATATATATATATATATATATATATATATTAATTATCCAATTTAATTAAAATGCTAGAAAACCCATAACCATTCTTGGAATAAATATCAATATTTAATTTGTGGCTACTACTAAAAATATTCTAAACCATTTTATGGAAGTTAAATCTCTAACATTAAAAAATTTTAAATTATATTTCAAGGCAGACCCAAAAAAAATAGAAAAAGTGTGTAAAATAAACTCTTTAATAAAAAACATATAATAATCAACAATGAAACATTAAATTTAATTATTATTCAATTATATATTTTGTATTCTTAATTTTCAATATATATATATATATATATATATATATACATATTTTATAAATGATCCAACAACACACCAGTCCAAAAATAAGCCACATCTACATTTAAGTTATTTAGGTGTTTCGATTACACGTGAAGTGGGATTTTATACAAATATGAAAACTTCTTTCCACCAATGAAGTTTCTTTGAAACCATCAAATTTGACGAGCACTTGAGTTTTCAATATTTTGTTTTGTTTTGGACAAATTGCAATAAAAAAAAAGGCCTGAAACCCTTAATTTATTTAACAGTTGTCACACCAAACTTGAATTCAACACAAACACTTAATGACTATGTCAACACATGTAGCAACCCACACATAGTTAAGACGCAGAAGCAGTCGCACGAAAGGTGCCTTAATGAATCTTCGCCGCCCTTGAATTTCTTTGATCTATCTTCATCGCCAATGTTCTTAATCTAATTGAAATATATATATAAACATTAAGGCACTACATCATGAATCAATCCATTCAGAATTCATCCATATCTATATGCATATTTTTGCAATTCATTCAAGTTATTCACTTATATATCAAAAGGAAGGAAACTAATTGCAATAAGAACGAAAAAACACATAGAAGAAAACCATTCAAGGCAAAAGATAAAATTGATAACAACTTATCAGTTGGTCCCTTTAGCTGGCCTCACAGTTACCGATCATCGATTTTTTGTTCTCCCTTTTCTCATTTCCTACTGTACTCTCTTTCATAACATAGCTTTATTTTTTTCATATTGGAAATGAATTTTGCAGAGTTTTTTTGGCACCATTAACCAGACATAGATCCTATAATTTCATGCCCCAACTACACGCAGTCCTATACTATTACCATATAACTAGTCCCAGTACTCTTCTCATTGCAGAAGCTACTGGTGTCTCCCACTCTACGCAAGGGTAGGCTAAAATTTTTTGTGTCGCTATATCTATAATAAGCCAAGTGATTTTTATGAAACCCTTATTTATATTGGAAGGCCAAATTATGATGGCTATGATGTAGCGTGAAACTAACAGGTACCAAAATACGCTTGGAATTTGGACACAAAAGGAGGTGGAGGTTTGGAAACCCATTGTGAACGATTTCCACAACAAAGGAGGTGTTTTCTTCTCTCAGATTTGGCACATTGGAAGAGATTCCCATGTGGGTATGTATATCTATGGTTTGCGTTACATTGCTATCTGTTAATTCCTTTCATATACCCACTTGTCTAATCTCTCTAGAGTGTACTCGATTTGTTCATTTTCTTTCTCGATCATAATTCCCACAATCATTTCACACTTTGTTTGCTTTAGTTGGTCATGATATCTCATCATGAAAAATAGATAGTGAAAATTCTCAGTCTATTGCCTTAGTAAATTTTTATTAGGTCAGTTTTTTCATGGATGTAATAGTATGTCTTTTCTAAGAGCATTTTGTCAGTTTCCTTGAATAAAGATGGCTGAGTGGCTCTATGAAATGTAGATTATCAACCCCATGGCCAGGCTACCTTTTCGTCACCAGATCAGAAAATATAGGGACAGATGGTGTTACCCAATGACAAAGATCTTGCCGATCATTCCACTCCTCGAGCCCACCTAATGGCCAGGCTACCTTTTCATCAATAGATTATAAAATATCAGGATATACGGTGTTACCCAATGGCAAAGATCTCGACGATTATTCCACTCCTTAATCTCTAAAAACTTAGGAGATTCCAAAGATTATTAATTACATTTGTCTTGATGCAAGAAATGCTATCAAATCAGGTGACTTTTCTTACATAAGTCATAAATTTAGCACACCTATTACATAGGATAGAACTATTTTTATCCTAGGAAGATATTAATAAAACAACCAGGCTTTTATTTTTCTTATAAGAGGGTACCACTCCTTTCTTAACCTTTTATATTCATATAGTTCATTAATGACGCTGAATATAACCAAATAGAGTCAATTTTCATTAACAAATAAATATACATCATTATATAGTTCTCTATCAAATAACTAGGGAAGTGTTACCATCTTCCATTCATAGTTTTGATGGTTTTTTCGCAGGTTTTGATGGTGTGGAAATTCATGGTGCTCATGGATATCTTCTTGATCATTTTATGAAAGAAAACATAACTACTAGGATCGATCTGTACCGTGGGACATTACAGAGTTGATGGAGGTTTCCTCTAGAGGTTATTGAAGCAGCGGTGGAAGAAATTGGAGCAGGGGTTGTGGTCTAGTCCGCGGGTGATGCACTGAATACGTGCGGACCTCTCTCCGGGTAAAAAAAAATAAAAAATGTGTAAAAAAAAAAATTACGGCCTTTTTCTTTTGGCCGCCTTACGGGCTTTGCTCGCCCACGAATCTTTGATCATTCCTCAGCTCCGATACCACTCTGTTTGAAAGGTAGAGGATTCAATCACATGAATAACACGAATATTTCACACAAACAATGAGCTGCTGCTCTTCTATTAATCACCAAAACTCTCAATCATAAAACTCTCTTACTCTCTTGAAAACAATGAGGGGTATTTAATCTAATTAAAATTCACACACTTTCACTCATAACTGAACTTGATCTACTTGCTTAACTCACTGTCTAACTCACTCACCAAATCTAACTGTAACACAACTCAACTAACTCCACTTAACTATTTGTCTAACTTCTGCATGAGGAAGTAATTAAATATTTTAACAATAATTGAACTACTTACAACAGAGGAGAAAGAAAAGATTACCAAGATACTGACTACAAGAGCTGAAGCTACCAGGAAAGTCACTTTTCCCTAATAATAGGACATATTTTATAAGGACCCGATCTAAGTTTCTATATCTTGTGAATTATATGGAAATTTCAGTGTATTGCACATGAACACAATGATAAAGATTCTTAGTTACATGAAAATTTTGGTGTAGAGAAAAAGGTCCTTAATTACTTGAAATCTCCACAGTACATGAATTGGATGAAATCCTTTTCACATTGGCATAAAGACAGAGGATTAATAATATGAAACTAAACATTTTCACAAAAACCTAAATATAATTAAAGAATTTCCATCTCCCGTTGTGCATGATATTCAAAGGCAATCGTTTCTAATAAAACATGTAATCTGATTATTAAGATTGTAAAATAATGCTTTGGCTGCATATCATAGATTTTTCTTTAAGAACGTTGATGAAGTCAGGAGAAATAGAAATAGCTGAGTACTGTCCTCGCCATTATGCGACAAAAAAGGAATATGAGAGAGGAAGTTAAAGCGAACATCAACATATTGACACGTCCAGATGTCCACAAATCAAGAACGTCTATTGTTAATAAAACAACGCCCCTTAAACCGATCATCAGGGTCATAATTGAACCGATCACCAACACACGGTCTTTTTCACTGGAATGTAGGGGAATGTTCCATCGTGAAGGCACTCTGCTTCTCTCCACTGCTGCTTAGTCCTCTGTTTTAAAATGTACCTTGAACTCAAGCGCTACTGCTTGCACAACCTCGTCGGAGTTTCAAAACTGCGTGACACGCGCAATGATGAAATTCTATTTTAGATTGAAAAGTTTAAGATATAACGGAAAAGGTTTAATGCATGCAATGAGAGGATTCTGGATGAATAGCTTTTACCAAGATTTTATTTGTTAAACCTAATATCTGCATCATCGAGTTTATCTCTCCATCACCGAGTTTAAAAGATATTTGATCTTTAATCAACCAACGCTCCCCACCATCCACTTTAAAAGATGTTTTATCTTTAATCAACCAACGGCTATATTCTATTATAGCTTTTTAAACTAAATTTGAACCGGATTGGATTCGTTGTTCGGATGTCTAGGTATTCCTTTGACATAAATTTTGTAAATTGCATTAGGAAATAAATATGTATTTCGAGTTGTTATTTTCAAATTTTAAAAGTTATTTTTTACATTGATGTCTATTTAAGTTTTGACGCGATACTGTAACTGTTTTCTATTTTATTTCATTTTTTAATGTTTTTTTGGTAAAATTTTCTTCTTCTTTTTTGGTAAACAGTTTTGCAAGGTTAAATTTAAATTATAATTATTAGTTGGTCCAAAAATCTAATATATAAAAAAAATGTATTGCAAAATTCAAATGAAAAAGAAAAAAAATACTAATAATTAAACTACGAGTTTTTAAATCCTAAATAAATCTCAAAATAGCCACTAAATATTATATTTAAATTGAATTACCATATAAAAAAAATTAGGATCAATTAAAAAAATAAAACTAAACAACCCCATATACATCTATGAAAACACAATTTAATGATCTTAAAAACACAAACTACCCATTTCACTTTAAACCATATATAGTATATAATGTCTTTTTTTGAATTATACTTCTTTTATGTTTGTAATATCTTTTTATTTGTATTTTGAAAGTATTTATATAAGAGTAAAAACACAAACTACCCATTTCACTTTAAAACCATATATAGTATATAATGTATTTTGAATTATTATAATTATTTTATGTTTATAATATCTTTTTGCTATAATTTTGAAAAAATTTATTTATATAGTATAATTTAAAATTTAGTACATTTTAAAGTTTTAAATATAAAATAATAATTTTTACAATAATAATTTATAAAATTAATATATTTTAATGTAATAATAATAATTATATATTATTATAATATTCTTTTTAATTAAATTTAATATATTGTAACATACATTTTAAAATTAATTATATAATTAAATATTTAAAACAATAAGCATTATATCAATTTTAAAAATATAATTTTAAATAAATGGATTATATAATTAACGGATACAGTGCGTGTGTAGTCCATAGCAAAGAACTCGTAAGATGGTGATGTTAATTAGTTCGGTTAGAACGTGTCGGCAAGGTAGTAAGTTTGTGCAACCTAGCTATAGCGTGACGGCAAGTGTCCGGATGAGAGCGGACGGTGGACGATCATATATGTTGTTAGGCAAGTTGTTCTTATGAAATATAAAGAAAATAATATATATATTAATTAAAATTAATAATTTATAATATGAGCATTATAAGGTAGATTAATTAATAAATGAAATAGTTTTTTTCTCTAATTATTATATTTTTTTAGGGGAGACTATGATTTCTTGTTGTTAAAAACAGCATTTATGAATGTATAATAGATTAGGAGATTTGAGAGGCACTCAAACACCCTACTTAATTCTAATAATCCTTTATCAATGATAATGTTGTTTTTATTTAAGATTGAAGTATACATAGAAAACAATTATGTAATAAATATTTATAGTAATAAAAATATGAATTCATCAGAAATGGGACACTGAGATGAGAGTCTTGCTTAAAAAATAATTCTTCCATGATAGAGTTTTTAGATGAAATTCTGAAAAGTAAACTTAATGTATGAGAGAGAAACATCCGACAGTTCCTTAATTCACGAAAAATATGTTACGTTTGGATGGCTTTAAAGGCATCATGAGATATAAAGATGATTTTTATCAAATGGAAAACGATTGTGAAACCGTGCCTGAGGGACCCGGGCAATCACAACTTAGCAAAGGCGATATGGGTGCCCTCTCAGACGAAACGCTTGTCGAACATGTACGGAGTTGGGTGCCGTCCACACACGGCATGGCTCCACGAGCCGGTGATGCCGAGCAGGCGTCAATGCCCCGGCATGCTGTCTGAGTCACCCGAACATGCACAAGGTACCGGGATGATCACAACAGCAAAGCGATACGTGCGCCCTCGAAGCCAACCGGCCCAGCGGTGTCCAGGATCAACGCATGTTCGGGCGGAAAGCCTCACGATGGAAGCGCGGTCCCGCTGGTGAACCAGTGCCGAGGATTAAGCATGGTCGCGGGCCACCAACATGCACAAGGCACGGGCGGTCACAACATTAGCAAGGCGATCCGGGTGCCCTCAAGCGAGCCGCCGACCGACGCACCCGGTCGGGGGCCGCCTCCGTCACCGATGCGACCGGCGCGCCGACTGGCGATTCCCCGCCGGGAAAATAAACGAGCCGCTAGAACACGCCTGAGGCACTCGGATAGTCCGACCCAGCAGCGTCCTGGGCCTTTTCGAATGGAAAGCAGCGGAGCTGAACGCGCCGGTCAAGCCCTCTGGGCCGCCCCCGTCGGCCTGAAATACACGAGGGGGAAAATGACAAATGGGTCAGGGTGTGAAGGCACCGGGTGGTCACAACTCATCAAAAATGATACCGATGCTCGAAAAGACGGCACATTCGACTCGAG
Organism: Pinus albicaulis; assembly: GCA_034641835.2. Lineage (NCBI taxonomy): Eukaryota > Viridiplantae > Streptophyta > Pinopsida > Pinales > Pinaceae > Pinus > Pinus albicaulis. Next base: position 85,513 of record JAXQQM020085848.1, read on the forward strand.
CAGCAGCCGGGTGGGCCGACCTCTGCAATGATGCCAGCGCACCAGCAGGAATGATGCCCTGACAGAGCAAATGGAAAAGCAGGGCCACCGAACCATGCCTGGACCGAGTGGTCTCCTTCGACGCCGATGCCAGGTCGCCCCGCCAGCGGAACGTCTCGGCCAAAAACGATGCCGGTTGGGCCACCCTCACACGGCCGCGACCGGCCGCGCCCTGGCAGTGGGCCACCCTCGAGACCCGCGTCGCCGACGGGCACCGAAGCATTATGCAGGCACCTAGGTGGTCACAACAGCAAAAACTAATACGGGTGCCTCGAACGAAATGGCCGGGCACCGAACGTGGGTGGTCGGGGGGCCTTACACGGCGCGCTTGGTGACAGTGCCACAAGGGAGAAAAAGCTTGGGGTTTACCCTAACGTAGCAAGGCACCGAGGCGGTCACTGTCTGGCCCGTCTTGGCGCCCTATAAACGAACGACCAAGATCGAGCAGCGCCGATCGAAACCTCCTATGATCAGCAAGCAGACAGACACCGCAAGGGATCAAATGGGCTTGGAGCCACCCAAATGTGGGACACGGGTTGACGATCACAACTTTGCAAAGCGGCAGTCCTCGAATGGCTGCTAAACCAGACACTTTGATCGATTGACCTCACATTGCCAACAGGCGGCACCCTGAGCAACAGATGATGCCATAAGGAAAATGGCAAGCCGGAGCTGCAGCCCCAGTGCTGAGGTGGTCGCCAGCAGCAAAACTGATACGGGCACCTCCAGCAGGCTGCTCGGCCAGGATACACCTGGTCGGGCTGGCTTTCCTGCCCGGCATTGTGAAATGGCGGCGCACGAGCAAAACGATGCAAGGGAGAAAGGCCGCCGACGAGCCGCCCGAACGTCACGAGAGCACCGGCGGTCACGGCATAGCAAAAATGATGCGGGGCGCCCTCCCGAGCAGAAACGACTGAACCGACTCGAATGCGCTCGGTCTGGTGACCTCTGATGCGACACATCGTGCCCCCGATCAAATGATGCCACAAGGGAGAAAACGGCCAGGCGGGGCTGCTCGGCAGTACTAAGCACCTGAGCGATCACAACTTATGAAACTAATGAGCGCCCTTGAATAAAACAACCCGGCGAACACGCCGACGAGTGGAGTGAGCTCACATGGCGCGACACGGCGCACGTGATTGAATGATGCCCGCAAAGAGAGCAAATGGCAAATGGGCCCTAGCGTACACAATCACTGGGCGGTCACAACAGCGCCCGTCGACCTCAGCAGATGGCAGACACACCAGAAAAACACGGGTCGACGACCTGAATGGCACGACACGGTGCGCCGAAAAAATATGTTCATACAAGGGAGCAAATGGCAAACGAGCCTCTGAATGTGCACAAGGCACCCAGAAAAACACAAATTAGCAAAGAGCGTCACAGGCACTGAACGAAATGCCCGGTGACACGACGCACCGATTGGGTGACCTCACACGGCGCGACATGACACGCCGATAGAACGATGCGAAGGAGAAAACGGAAAATAGGTCACGAACGTGCATAAGGCACCGCGTGATCACAGCCTAGCAAAACATACCGGCTTCCCTAGAATCGACGACGGCTCGAACGTGTCCCGTCGGGCAACCTCGCACGGCGCGACCGACACGCCGGCCATTGTCTGAGAAATAGAAAACAAGAAGCCCGAATGTGCACAAGGCACCGGGTTTGTTACAACAGCAAAGCGTGATCACGAGAACCTGCGAGCAGAAACGGCAGGCTAGGCCGGAGTAACAAAGGAAATGTGCTTAACATGGTGGTGATAAATAGTTAATGGTTTGTGCAAATGAGTGTGAGGTGTAGGAAGGTCCATTGTCTTAGATGATACATTGCAGTACATCCATGCCACCAAGATATGAAGATATGAAGATTAGTTAGTAAATATTTTAAATAATTGTGTATGGTGCTTTAGCTAGACTTATTTTATTATTTCTTTGTAAGATTTATAACAATGGTTAAGGGATGGTCTCCATTATAAACCATTGAGTGAGGGGTGAACACCCTCATGGCGTTAATAATAAAATTAAACATTTGTTGGTTTTCACCCTACGGGGTTCTAGGGGTATGTTGGTGTTAAATGGTATGGAATTGATTGTTGTTTAGATTGATGATGTTGAATTATTTTCTTGTTTATTTATTAATTTCATAATGTCAAGTATAGCAAGTGGCTACGGTTATAATGAAATGATGCAAGGTTACATCATCTGATTTTATGTTAATGTCTTGCAATAGTGGTTGTTAATAGTTAACTGTTTCTTATTACTACTAAGATTTATATATAAGATTGGTGAACATTTTGTATCTAATTATTAGTAGAAATATTTAATAGTGATTTAAGTGATTTATCGGTGTTTGTTACAACTAACCCTTATATTATTTATAGACACACAGGTAACATTCTCGAGAAAATTAGTGCCTAGGAAAAATTGATGAATCCATAAGCATAAAAAAATAATAAAAATGACTATAAATATAATGGAATGATAAAATAGACAATCGAATTTATAAAGATGTATATATGTTCGTAGGAAACTCTCTAGTACCATATGATTGTCCATTAGAACAATGATAACCTTTGTTCAAGAATACATTATCTATCTTAGAAATTAAAATAAGGACAGAAATATTAATAATCAATATATGATAAATGTTAAAATGTTAACTGTGCAAAAATTATTAAAATTAATTAAAATTCTAAATACTTTTAAAATCATTATTATCAATTATTAAAAAATTAATATATATGTTAAATATATATAAATTTTACCGGATGCGGGTGTTCAAGATTGATATGATGGGCATTAGCGGGTGGAGGGGCACGTGGCATGGCCACATGGCCATGCGATCGACATTTACGCTCCATTTATGCCCCTTTGATACGAGCTCCTCTTGAGGCCAATCCTATACGCAGCGGCATTTATCCTTTGGCGTCGGGGAGGCAGAATACTTCTGCTAACAGCCGCAACTCTTCATTCCATCCCTCAATTTGGTTTACGGGCTCTGGTGTGGTCTTGTTGCAGTCGGAAACCTCTATGCGTCTGCTCTTCAGTGAAGTGGCTACAGGGTGCTCAGGCGAGTGAAGCAATGCCTTCCTTCAGATGGCGGTACCACGCTGGGGATGCTGCTGATTTCCTTTCGGTTTACATTGTTCCACACAGTCCCTTTTGCTCCTTTCTGCGGTGCTTCTTCGCCGAGTTTCTTAGCTCTTCTGCTCTCCTCGCTGCACCTTCTTTCTGTGGTTGCTTCTAGTCTATGTGCCCAACCATGCAGGCTTGGAAGAAGCATAGGGAATGCGGCGCCATGGTAGCTCCGGCCGGCGGCACGGTCGCGTGTCATTCTCCCTGCGCGGCTCCTGCGTCTGACCTCCTCTGAAAGCCTCATGTCCTCCTCTGTGGCCGGACTTAGAAGAGAATTAGTGAAGATGCTCCACCTCCTCCCATGAACGGGTTCTCGCGTACGCGTGCGCGGGGTCTGGCCGTAGTCTCTGCCTCCTGCATAGCCCCTCACTAGTTTCCCATTATCATCCGCTCCAGCGCCCCTGTTGTTACTTGCTACTATCAAGGTTCTTTCAAAAAATCTCTGCTGAAGCCCTGGGACCCTCCTTCTTCACGCAACTCGATCCAATCTACGAATACATACAACATGCGTGACCCTCGGCCGAGTAGCGGGACTCCTCTCTAATGCGAGGATTGTGGCCGAGTGTTATGACATGTTGGATTGCAGTGCGGCCGGGAGTATTCTTTGGCGCGGTAGTCCAAAGCGGTCCGACGATAATGACGAAGAGGTGGGATGGTGGGGTGAAGAAGAATGGCACCGGGCGACTAATAAGACTCATCTTTGGCCTTTGTCAAATAGTCATTCAATCTCTATGGTCTTTTACTAATTGTTATTAAAGTCTTATTTATATCCCATATATTTGGCTCTCTGTAAGTATTTCATTTCTCGTTGGGTTGTTCCCTCAAATGGTGTCCATGTTTTTGTTTTTAATTTTAACCTGCATCAAGAACTGGTTCCCCTCTGTGAGGCAACATTTAAACGTTTCTCGGACCGGTTTCCCCTCGAGGTGGTTCTGCATTTTTGTTTGGTGTGAGAATGCCCATGAGTGCCATGTACTCCATGTATATTATCTTTCTATTAAGATTAACTTACCTAGAAAAAATATATTATTTCTGTTTATTCTCACTTTTGTTTGACCGTTACCTTGCAAAGCAATTGATGTTTGACCCATAGTTAGCAATTTTGAGTAGCTTTAAAGAAAATTATTATGTGTATACTTAACAAGTTAATTTGTATTAGGTCCAAAAAAATATCGAAAATATGTTAAAATGAGGTAAATTCAGATTAGTCTGAATTTTAGAAAAAATACATTAATAAAAACATTCTATATTTAAAATCTTGTATGAAATAAATCAAAATTGCAGTATGCATTTAGAAGATTTATTTTTTAATATAAAATTTAAAAAATAAAAAATAAAATAGAAAAAATTAGAAGCCAAAATTGTCGGTTACATCTTTATTTTTATACAAAATTATTTAAGAATAAAAAATAAAAATATAAAAAAGTTATATAAAAAAATTATAGTAAATAATTAATTATATATTTAAAAAATATATCTATATAGAAAAACAATAAATTTCATATTAAAATATAATAGAAAAAAATAAATTTATAATTCTTAAAAATAATTTACATAATAAAGAAAATAAATTTTATTTGTAGATATTTACTCATTGTTAGAAATTTAGTTGTCATTAGTGACCATTTCCTTGCACAAAACTATATCCACAATGAAATCAGATCATCAAAGCGTCGTAAAATTATTCACACATGTGTGCTTGATATTTCTTGGAGATGATGAAAATAAACAATGCTGACATTCATATATCTGCGAGCAGCTTATAGCTGCCACGAACTCCAACCAGAAGGCTGGTATGCTTTGCTTGGTGGGAGAGGATAGTCCTTTAAAAATGCCGACAAATTACATTACTGAATTTTATCACCCTGACATTCTTAAAATTAAAGTTCAGCTATTCATCATTTTTTGATATAAGTCTTTTGAATAAAATCACAAAGTATTAATCTTTGGGATTAATCAGGAAAACTTAGCTAAAACACACAAATATTATAGGAACACAAAAATAGTTAATGATATTTCATAGAGTGTTTACAGGCACCATATTTCATGAAGTGTTTACTAAGATGGTTAGAATGAATATTGTCACTCATCTTTGGAACACGATTTTCAAAATTAAATATCTAGCTTTTTTTATGAGGATGTTGATGATAATAACCAACGTCTCTAATAAAATACACAATCAGTTATTAAGATGACATTGTAAAAAATAACTTCATTGGTCGCATGGGTGTTCTTCAACGTAGCATAGATTGTTCTTCAAAATTTGAAATTAGGAGAAAATATTAAGAGGCTATAATAAAGAAAGTAAATTTTATTTGTAGATATTTATAAAATTTATTTAAAAAATTTGAATTTGATAATTATGGTTTGACCATTTCCTTGAAAAACTATATCTGACATTAAATAACAATTATCAGGAATTGAAGTTTCAATATTCTATTGACTCCTGCCATAGTCCTCTGTTTAAAGATGTACCAAACTGAAGCACTGCTTGCACAGCCTCCTCGGATTTTCAAAACTGCGTGACCCCACTCGCGGCATCAGTTATTCAAACAATGACACTGATTAATGGATCGATAGATTTTACCAAGATTTTCTTTCTTAGCTTTTACCAAAAACTTTATTTCTTAAACATAATCTCTAAACCATCCAGTTTAAAGACAACATCTTAATCGTCGCGGTTATATTTTATTATGGATTTTTTAACTAAATTTGACCCTTTTACCAGGGTACCTTTTCCATATAATCCACACCATGCAGTTTAAAAGATGTTTTATCTTTAATCGTCCAACGGTTATATTTTATTATAGATTTTAAAGTAAATCTGGACGGGTTCGTTGTTTAGAAAAATTAGTAATTCTTTCATATATAATTTTGTAAATAAAATACGTATTGCATCTTAAAATGAGTTATTTTTTAAATTTTTAAGTCATCTTTTTACATTGATATCTATCTAAGTTTTGACGCTGTAGTGTTACTGTTTCCTTTTTATTATTATTATTTTTGGTGTTCTTTTTCAGTAAATTTTGCTAATTTGCTTAAAATTCACCAATTCGTTTTAAACTTTAGTTTTAATTATGTCATTTTAAACTGTAATATATAAAAAACAATGTATTATAAAAAAATGTATTGCAAAGTTCAAATGAAAAGGACAAAAATATTAATAACTAAACTACTCTAGTTTTAAATCCTAAATAGTCACTAAGTATTTTGTATTTGAAATTGAATTGTCATATAAAATAATTTAAGGATTAATTAAAAAGAAAAAATAAAGAATTTATATACATTTATACATATTTATACATTTATAAAAAAAACACAATTTATCTTTTTTAATATTGGTCTTAAAACACAAACTACTCATTTCACTTGAAGCCATTACCTAGTTGCATTGGTCAATGCTAACTAATAGTAATAATGGAAAATTGTTCTTTAAAGTCATATACTAAGGGACCTCTCAACTCATTTCCTACACTCTATTTAAAAATTGTGTTATGTGAAAATTTGAATCAAAAATTTGTAATCTACATTGCTAATGTTAGCTAAATAATAGTAGGTTATGGGAAAATGAAAATCTTATAATATTTCTTTGGAAGAACTAATAAATTGAGATATGATTGTAAACCTTTCATAAAAACTCGACATCACAAATATCTAAATATAATGCATGAATATTGCAACAATATCCATAAATTATGGCATAAAGTATATGAATTAGTTGTCCACATGACCTTGAAGTTATGGTCAAGCAAATGTTTGCAAATTATTTTAATAATATTAATATTAGTATTTCTTAAGAGAAGTTACATTATAAGAGTTTGCATTGGTCAATATTCAATTAATAGTGTTCAATAAGAAAATCATTTCAAGAATCTTACCTTGGCAGAATCCCTTACAATAAAAATTTAATAACAAATTATAAAGAAATAGAAAAAAAGTTAGAAAAACAAATCCTTGAAGATATCATTGTGTTGAATCCCTTGAAAAATTCATTGCTTCCACACATCCCACTTCAGTGCCATTGTTACCACAATCACTAAACATAATCCTAGTTTAACTCCACCATTATCATTTTTCTCTTTTAATTTCAAAGTCCACAATGAATCCAAAGTTGCATTCTGTAACAATTCATTTATTAACATGAATATATAAATCAAATGCTTTGTAAATCTGACACACATCAAAGCATCAATTTCATAGCCCATTTTTAAAAAATTATAAAAATCTAAGTATAATCAAAACTTTATTTTAAATTATTGTTTATATAAAAATTAATATATATAATATATGATTTGGACACTATAAATGGGTGTATGTATATATATATATATATATATATATATATATATATATATATATATATATATAAATCTTATTGTGCTGTTTTTATTTTTATTTATTTTTTTCAGCTCTCTTTCATCAGCATGTTGAATGCATCCTCTGTTAGTAGGAGAATTGTTTAGTGATCCTAGGCATAAATCATTTAACAAACTGGAACATATATATATCTCATTATGTTTTATCTGAGAGGCACATATATATATGTTATTTAAAAATTTATTATACTCTTTTGTTTATTAGAGTTTTATTATTTATTTATTTCTAACTTTACATATAATATTCATGTATATACCTATTTTTTTTAGTAAAAAAAATTAATTGAGGGTACTTTATTCGGTGTTATTTTTTTATTTTTTCAATTAAGAAAACGTAAGAAGAATATTATTGATTATGGAGGTTCAATCTAACTGTGTGCATAATTATGCCTATAAATAGTCTTTGTTACAATACGTGAGCCAATAAATACACTGTCCAAAAACCATAATTCATGTGTGAGTCAAATATCGGTAGGTTATATTACAGATAAAATATTTAAGTAAATGTAATGAGGCTTAAAACGTGAGCTTAAATTTGGAAGCATGTAATGTGGAGGAAGACCATGACAACATATGTCATTGGTTAAATATTAGGTAAACACATGCCATGACTTGCATAACACAAAATAGTAAAAACTACAATTCATAAAAAACGTCATTATGTGGGTGGATTGGGCAAATCTTTATGGAGGAGTAGCGAAGAGAGAAGCGCATTCATGCATGTGAAAATCAATTTGTTCCACCCTCGCTTCCGGGGAAGCAAAGGTGGTCATTGGTTTGTGTGTTGTTAGCATAGACAACCCGGCCCTAAGTCTGGGATCTCACTTTGCATTTGCGAAGATCTGTCACAATAGTCTGGTTATACGAGAGCATAGCAGAATAAACACATAACCATAAAGATAGAGATGCGGCGGAAATAACACTTCATTTTACATTAATATCGAAAAATGATGCTTAGGACGAATGGAGATAAAACTAGCTAGGGCCTTTGGTAGCTATCTACGGCAGAAGGTATGACCTGGAGCCTACGACTGCTTCTGATGAGGCGGGAGCCTATTTATTATTGAGAAACAATGAAACCTTAAACATACAAAACCAACACTGGAGATGAAGCGCCAATACTGTGTTTGGTTTGGTGAGTGGAGTGTTCACTTTTGACATCTTCCTTATCTCCGTTTGAGCGCACATGATACACGCCATTAGAAAGCTCTATCCGAGGACCCTACGGTGACTAGGAATGACTTTATCAGGAAAATTCGGCGCGCGCTTTCATACCCAAAAAAACGTCGTTTAGGGCCTCAAAATGGCTCGGAAGTTCGGGACCGAAAAGCGCTAAAAATAGTAAGTTATGCAGCGAGAAAAAACCGAAAGGAGAGATAATGGTGTGTGTGAAGTGGAATAGAGTGGGTGGCACCATCCCACGGATCGTCCTCTACCGCAAGGAAGCAATGGTCACATTGCGTTGGTTCCTCCATGGATGAAATTTTCTTTGAATTTGGTCCTTTGGTGAACCACTTTCCTTGGTGCGGGGAGTTGGCCGGCTTTGACAGCCCGATACGAGTTGGATCCTACGTTGGCGAGTGTTCTTAGTACCGTAATCATGATACAATCTTTGTGTGCTTTGTTCCATCATTCTGGGTTCCAACTACGGTGTGATGTGGGTGCATTACCAACGATGTCCGGAGGTGCTCGATGAGGTGGGAAGTAAGGGCAGAAGGCGATCCACATTGAAGGCGGGTGAAGACCAAGGAATGGTGGAATACTAAACGGCATTGTTCCTACGGCCTTGGTGATGGTGTACGGCCGTATCGGAGAGCGGGCGAAGCTTGCGGTGAGGTCCGGTGAGGCGCTCATACCTGGAAATGCGGCCATGCTTTACATCGCCCACCTTTTGGAAGTTGTGTGGCACCCGAGTGTGGGCTCATCGCTGGCAGCACTTCGCCGTGCTCATCCAATATATGAACTGTTCGGCGGATGTGTTGAATGCGCTCGGTAAATACTTGCTTTGTCAACTTTCGGACTAGACGTCTGTTGAATCGGCACAGAAGCGATTGCAAATAGCCATGGCTACGTCGATGGACATAGTGGATCAGATCCCAAGCCCACAAAGAAGGGCTCGCCAGGTGGTATGTGGAAACAGTTCTCACTGGTAACCTTTGCAGGGGAGGCTCGTCCCATGTGCGTGGATGCTTTAGATGCCATGCGCGGGAATCGTAACACCGTCGGTGTTGACGACTGTCTGTCTGGCCATCATTTGGGGATGGAAAGCTATGGACTTGTGGTGAGCTTTGTGTCCATCATTGACCGGAGGGCCGGACCAAAATGTCTTGAACACCACTCTCGATCTGATGTGATGGGCGCCGGGATCCCAAAGTGAACCCATACCCGTTCAAAGAAGAGTTTGTGATGGCTCTCAACATGATATTGCTCTTATAGGCCTTATCAATAGCCATCTTAAAGAGAATCACCTCAAGGCCACGAAAACATGATCATTGCCATTCTTAGCGAGGCCGGTCCGTATATGATACGTGGAGATGGATTCCCATAGTCGACTAGGGGTAGGTGAGCGGAGTATATAGGCCTTGCTTCTTGATGGTCGGCTTATGATAGCTCGCCGGTCACGGGATCTAATGTGCTTCTCGACGTCCTTTCGGGGAAGGTTCGGCCGATGAAATACTTACGTAGTATTGCTCTGTTTCCTCGACCCGAAATACAGCAACCCTAAGCCTTTCGTGTGCCTGCCGTATCATCTTGGCACGCTCACTTGAAAGAACTTCTGAGGTGTCTGAATGACACTCTTAAAAGTGCATCTTGGAGGTGAAAATTTGGAACTTGCATGCCCCAGAGTGCAGCCTTGTAAGTGTGTGGTGCGGTCGCCTCTGGCTTAATGTCAGTGTTTACAGGGTCGACCACGGTGGTGAGCGCCACAATCGGTGATGGTGACAGTCCTACAGCATTATTGGTGCTACCTTGCCGTACTTAATGTTGAAGTAAGCTGTTGCGGATATGGAGGATAGTCAGTAGCGTCGTGCACAGCATACATATGTCTGTGTATGAGCTGAGGCCGATGCAGTCTATATGGATGATTGTTCCTTCCCCAAAATGTATGCTTCCATTGTCGACGAGCATTTTGCAATGGGAATACATTTTCTTCCCCTATCAAAGTGGGATACTTACTGACCTCTGGAACAATGTCTCAACGTGATATGCCTTTGAATGTCACGATTGAGTGGGGGAGCACCACAACAACGTAGTCGGGGGCATGCATACTCAATCTCAAACGGCTATCGCGCAAATGCAGTGAGTGAACCCGGGGCGGAAGACTGCAGGCAATTTTTCTAATTCTTTGAACGCCTTCTACCATTTGAGTTCCGACCAAAATAATTTTGCTCAGCTCCTTTGGTGACAGCTTGACTCGAGGCCAAGTGATATGAGAAGAAATCCCAGCACGAATCTACGGTAGAAATTAGCAAGACCCGAGGAAAAGCTGAAGCTGTTATGATAGTGGTGGCCAATCAGAATGACTTGGATCTTGGGTGGATCCACATACTGCCATCAATAATGTATCCCCGGATATTGAACACGAGTCATGCCAAACGTGCAATTCTCCAGGTAACACAACGTGTTGTCGCGGTGTTTGGAGGACTTGTCGGATGGTCGGGTAACCCAAGAATGTGGCGGAGAAGATGGGAATGTCATCAAAGTACACCACTACGAATGAGTTGGTGAATGGCCGCAAGATGTCGTCCATCATCCTCATGGGGGACTGGGGCTAAGTCAACTTGAAAGGCATGACCGGCCATTCAAAAAGGCCTTCCTTAGCTTTGAAGGGTAGTCTTCCACACATCGAGTTCAATTGGTGCACAGTGATACCCGGACTTCGGGTCGATCTTCTTGAAATATTTTGCACCTTGGAGGTTGGTCAGAAGGTCATCCAATCGAAGTGGGATTGGGTACCTATTCCAGGACCGATGTCATCTTGGTGGTAAAATGGTCGATACGAGTCTCCACGTCCCATCTAACTTTAACATTGCCAACAGTCGGGCTCCCTTGGTGATGGGCAATTACGATGTGACCTTTAACAGCAGTGCCCCGATAAATACGGTTCTCACTCGGAAACAGACGTCGATGATCGGTCCATTGGGTAGCGGCGCACACAGGGTCGAGGTCCGGCGGACGCGACACCGCGTGCGAGGAACCCCCGTAGGTGAGGTGAAAGATGTCCTTCTCCTCCGCCTTATCCATTTGGTACTTGTCGTGCGGAGAGGGCCCCCATGCGGAGGTCGTGGCCCCGTCCTTCCCCCTGCCGGGGCGGATCCATCATAATTTCTGGTTTGGGAAGCCAGGCTTTAACGTGTTGTGATAACCAAAAGATATAGTCGTGGAGGTGGTACCTACGGTATCTGTACAACTTATTTCCCAAAGTAATAACCGCGGCACGAGGTCGAGACTCATACACGACGCAGCGCTTCCACACCAAGTATGGTTGTCTAATAATGCATCGAAACATCAATAGAAGACAACGTGCAATACCTCATCAGGCGAAGGAGCAGGTGCTATAGGGAAGGCGGCAGCTCGGGCGCGGAAGTCTCATCCTTGGTGAAGCCACCGGAGTGGTGTATGGATGTGGGTGAGCTGTGGTCGGCAAGCCCAGCACTTCACGGCGTACGCGTGGGGTTCTTTTTATCCATTGTCGACAATGAAGCACGTAGAGACGCTTACACACATGCGGGAGTGGAAAAAAGCATTCCTCCTCCTCCTCACGGATCTTAGGTTCCTCCTTACGGATCTTTGTGGCCACTTGATGGCGTTGGGCTCCGCATCAATGTCATTTCCCTTTTTCATTCCCCTTTTTCGAGGTTCGATTCGGAGTCGAGCATCGACTCGAAGCCCTCATCTCGACCTTGCTTGTTGCTTGGCGGCACTCACTGTCTTGTGGGTGACTCTTATATCAGACTACCCTTTCCGTCCTTCTTTGGCTTTACGGTGTTGTTCTTTTCTTGTGGCTTTGGTGGGTTGTCTTTAGCCGCCATGCCTTGTCACAATCCTTTGTTGAGTTTGGAAGCACCTTTTTTCCTTGCTTTTGATTCGCGGATCCCAAAATCTCGCTTCTTGTTTGAATTTCGCCAATCTTAAGCGCTCTTTGGGTATACAACACGAGGAGATGTGAGGACTCATTTCCTCAGGAATGTATTCTCTATCAGGCAGAGCTGTGATCCTTTTAGCACCAAATGTTTCTGCGGATATTTGATACCCAACCATGCGTAGGGTATGGAACGGATTCGTCGGCTCGTGCCTCCTTCAGTCCCTCTGTTGTGGCGTGATCTGTGTACTTGTCCTCATAGCTCCCCCGGATAAATCTTGTTCCTTGACGGCGTCTCGGAAAGAATTCCAAGTTGGTACAACCCAGGAACGAGAGAAGGGATTACGTACGATACGCCGTGTTCTCCGGTAGGTTTCCCACCGGTCCTTAACAGAGTAGCTTTGAGAATTTAAAAATAATCTTCTCCCGGTCTGAAAAGTCATGAGCAGATATCCTTCTCAACAAATTCAACCATCTATCTCGGCATACTGCATCTGTTGGGCCTCAAATGAATGTAAAAATTTTGTACCTTAAAAGGGAGTACCTTGCTCCCGGAGGCTAGCTCTGCTGGATGCGGATGCGCCGCCGGTGGGCGACGTTGAAAGGATGCGAGCAAAACTATCCATCATCGCGTTCCTTTGTTTTTCGAGGGCCTCCTCGAGAGCAATATTTACTTGGGGATCTCTGCTCCCTCATCCTGTTTTTATCCCATGGGCGTCGTCGAGTTTGCGAGGCCGTTCTTCCTGCAAAGTTTCCCACAGATCCAAGCCTAGCTCATACTGAGCCTCGTTGGGGACATACAAGAAAGATGAAAAAGCGGTATGCGATACCAGCGATCCCGGATTTGGCATGACGCATGAGAATAAACACATATACAAGTCAGAATCGTGAAATAACACACTTCTATTTCATTAGCCTGGCTTTGAAATTTAACACAGACGAATGGAGATAAGACTAGGCCCCAGAGCCTTTGTGCGCTATCCAGAAGAGCAGCTCAGATGTTCTGACTTCTCCTATCAGAGGCGCGAGCCTATTGCTGTGAAACAATGGGAAATTTTCAACTTATCCCAAAAACCTAACCTAGGAGATGAAGCGCCAAAACTATGGGCCCTAGTTTGGGTAAATTGGTGTTTCAACTTCCGGGGACGTAACTTTGGCATACTATCTCCCGTTTGACGCACATGATCCCATCATTAGAAAGCTCATCAGGGATACGGGCATCGGGGCCAATTTGTGAGAAAGTGGTGGGCGCTTTCATACCCAAAAAAGCGTCGTTTGGGGCCTCCAAAATGGCTCAGGAAGTTCGGGACCGAAAAAGCTGCTAAAAATAATGAGATTTGTGCCGGCCCAGAAAAAAGGCGGAAAAGAGATAATGGTGGGGGGCCAAGTGGAATGGGTGGGTGTACCAATATCCCTGGATCATGTAAGCTACGAATTCATTTTGATCGGCATATACCTCCTTTCCTTAGAGTTTCCATATTGGGGGCGAGATATTGGTCGATTGAGCAACAATAGATTAAGGAAGTGGGAGCCTCCATGACGGGGACGACAGTAACCAGAGGTAGCAGCCTCGCCCAAGAGACGATTGTCGGTATATTCCCTGTGGGAGCTTAGCTCCCGTCATGTGGTGCCTACGATTCGGCAGCAAATCATCTCTTGTGTGCTTGTCCTCTCTAGGGTATTATTTAAACATTGTGACTACAATCCACTCCAGAGGGGATGGCTTTCCACCGCAGAGAGAGCACTGTGGGGGTCGGAAAGGTTTAAAGAACTACGGGATCGCTACCGGCTTTTTCCTAAGGTGACTCGGGCATCGTGCCATCTGAGCCAAAATGCAAAGTGAGGAAACACCAAAAATGAAGGCGTAGGCAGCAGCACCAAGAGTGTAGGAATCGTTAGACGAAGTATTGAAACGAGCACGCAGATTTCCAACCACGCATGCGGTATGTTTGTAGTCTTTCTTGCCTATATCTGGCGAATAAATGGGGTATAAGTGCCACACTCTGTCAAATTCACCCGGATGAATGTGGATAACTTGGGTTCCATATTGACGAGTCGAGTGAAAGTCAATCTTCTTTCATGATTATCAATATCAAGCTAATTATTGTGGTTGGGAAAGATCTCACACCCTTTATGGTGCTTATAGGAGTAAGGGTTGCCGCTATCCCTCTTAAGCACTTGAAGAGGAGGAGCTACCATGTCTAGTTCTATAACGAGGTAGCGGGTAAGAGTTTTAAGGGTAGGAACACTTAACCACTAGAAAAGAGCATGGAAGAAAGTATGACTCATCACGGGTGCTCAAATGAACTTTCTATTACTTTAAATTATTTCATGAAGGTCCTTCCCACGGACCCCATGGAAAATCCTATAGTGGATGGTCTCCTTCCTCGAGATGGAGGAAACGTGAATACCATACCCATATGCACCTATCTAGAGAAACAAACGGGTAGCATTACAACCAAACAAACCGTACCATGAACCTCCCTTTTCTCATCTCGAAAAATTGTCGAATGTCCTTGGAGGTCGCTCTACTGCATAGTAACTCGCGCATGATGGGATGGTCGGTATGATGTACTATATATCATCAATTTTTATGTTGTGCGCATGGATTCTATCAGCTGCGTACCTTTGCTTGCCATTTTTAGCCAACATGCATCACCTCGGGGACATAATTCATGTTCATGATAGATGTTTATTAACATATATATTTTTTAACTATCCAATTTAATTAAAATGATGAAAACAAGTAACCTCTTTGAATAAATATCAAGCCTTTAATTTGAGGCTACTAAAAATATTCTAGAAGCTCATTCTATTACGAAGTTAAATCCTAGCAATTAAAAAGTTTAATTATATTCAAGATAGACAAAAAATAAAAAAAATACAAAGTGCATAAAATAAACTCTTTAATAAAATACATATAATGAAATCATAATCCAAACATTAAATCTAATTATTATTCAATTATGTTTTGTATTCTTAATGTTCAATATCATATTTTTATACAAATGATCCACCAAACACACCATTCCAAAAGACAAATCACATCATTTAAATTAAAATTTAGGTGTTTCGATTCACGTATGAAGAGATTACATACAAATATAGAACTCTTTTCCTGCAATCAAGTTTCTTGAGCATAATCAAATTTGATCAATTTTTTTCAAAACCTCAATTTTGAAGTGACATTTGAGTTTCATCTAGACAAAATTGCAATAAAAAAAAGCCACCAGAAACCCTTAATTTAAAATTCAAATTTTTCACAAACATGAATTCAACAAAAAGCACTCAATGACTCTCTCAACATGCTAACGGCCCACACAAAGTTAAAGGCGCATAGCGATCGCGAGGTAAGGTGCCTCAATGAATGCTCGTAGCCCTTGGCTTCCCTTTGATCTATCTTCATCACCCATGATGTTAATAGAGCTAGCTTCTATATGAACACCTATATGAGGCACATTAGGCACTACATCATGAATCAAAATCCCATTTCCAGAAATTCATTCATACTAAGCATATTTTTGCAAATTGGTTGAAGTTATTCACTTATATTGCACAAGGGAAGAAATTAATCATGTAAGGAAAAAAAACCTGAAGATCAGGTGAAAAGATCAAATTGATAACACCTTATCGGTTGGGTCCTTGCCATTGTAGCCTCACGATTTTGATCATCAATCTTTTTTCTCCCTTTTCTCATTTCCTACGTACTCTACTTTGACAACATAGTTTGATTTTTCTCATATTGGAAAGGGGTTTTACAGTGTTTTTCGCACCATTAACCATATATACTACAATTTTATGCCCCTGGCACCCGATCCTATCTTATTCCTAGAGAACTAACAAGATGGTCTTCTCATTTTTAGAAGCTCTTGGTGTCTCCCACTCGGCGCAAGGGCTAAGACTAAGCATTTTATGTGTCGCTATATCTATACTAAGCCAAGTGATTGCTATGAAACCTTTATTTTTGGAGGTAATCACCACACCTCTATTAATCCATAATTTCCCCACAGGGATCTGAATTCTTGGTTTGGAAGTTTACCAACATATGCAGTTTACGGTATAGCAGCAAGCCTCTACATGGGATCGGAGCTTGAACCGAGTTCAGATTTCTGAAGCATTTGGGGGTAACCATTGATTCTTCAGGCCATGTTTGAGGGAGGGTGTGGGAGTAATCACCTTTCATGGAATCCATAATTTCCTGCAGGGATCAAGTTACCGATTTGAAGTTTACCAATATACAGAGTTTTAGTGTAAACGACAAACCTCTACACTTATTGATATTGGAAGGAGAAATTATGATGACCATGATGTTGCGTATAAGCGAGGTACCGAAATATGCCTGATTTGGACGGAAGGAAGGAGGTGGAGGTCTAAGCCAGCCCAATATAAGTTCCAATAAGAGGTGTTTTCTTCTCTCAGTTTTGGCACATTGGAAAAGCTTCCCATGTGGGTAAGTATATCTATGGTTTTCACTACATTGCTATCATTAATTCCTTTCATATACCTCCTTGTCGAATCTCTCTAGAGTGTATTGATTTATTCATTTCTTCTCTAAGAAAAACCACAGGCCAGAAGCCTTGTTTAAAAAACCCTCACATTATTGAAATGCAACAACAATTATATTTCATACGGTTAATACGGGGCACGACGTTTCATACTATTCTAAAAATCAATTGATCCCATCATCGTACTAACGGGTGTTTGAATGAATATTATCCATCGAGGTGGAACAGGGGAGATGTGTCTTCACCCACATAACATCGGTTCGATGTCAGTATAATACGCAATATTTTTTTATGAGGATGTTGGTGGCCCAACAATAATGTTTCTTGCAATAATTGAACTACTTACAACGAGGAGAAAGCGAAGATTACCAAGATACGACTACAAGAGGCTGAAGCTACCGGGAAAGTCACTTTTCCCTAATAACGAGGACATATTTTATAAGGACCCGATCTAGGTTTCTATATCTTGTGCAATTATATGGAAATTTCGAGTGTACTTGCACTATGAACACAATGATAAATATTCTTAGTTACATGAAAATTTCAGCGTAGAAAAAAGGTCCTTAATTTACTTGAAATCTCCACGGTACATGAATTGGATGAAATCTTTTTCACATAGCATAAAAAACGAGAGGATTAATAATGAAACTAAACCTTTTGCATGAAAAACCTAAATATAATTAAAAGAATTTCAGCTCATCGTGGATGATATTCAAAGGCGAGTCGTTTTCTAATAAAACATGTAATCGATTAATAGGATTGTAAAGAATAACTTAAATTTGCTTTTATATCATAGATTTTTCTTTAAGAACGTTGATGAAGTCGGGGAGAAATAGAAATAGCTGAGTCTTGTCCTCGCCATTATGTGACAAAAAAGGAATATGAAGAGGCATTTAAAGCGAAACATCAACTTATTGACACGTCCGGATGTCCACAAATCAAAAACGTCTATTGTCAATAAAACAACGCCCCATAAATCGATCATGGGGGTCATAATTGAGCCGATCACCAACACTACTGTCTCTTTCAATGGGAATGATGGGGGAATGTTCCATCGTGAAGGCACTCTTGCTTCTCTCCATCATTTGCTTAGTCCTCTGTTTTAAAATGTACCTTGAACTCAAGTGCTCTTTGCTTGCACAACCTCGTCGGGAGTTTCAAAACTGCGTGACGCGCATAACGATGAAATTCTATTTTAGATTGAAAAGTTTAAGATATAACGGAAAAGGTTTAATGCATGCAATGAGAGGGATTAGGATGAATAGCTTTTACCAATGAATTTTTCTTTGTTAGCTATCTCTTGCATCATCGAGTTTATCTCTCATCAACAGTATTTAAAATGTATTTTATCTTTAATCAACCAACGCTCCCCCACCATCCAGTTTAAAAGATGTTTTATCTTTAATCAACCAACGTTTATATTCTATTATAGCTTTTTAGCTACAATTTGAACCGGATTGGGTTCGTTGTTCGGACGATCAGGTATTCCTTTTGACATAAATTTTTGTAAATTGCATTAGGAAATAAATATGTATTTAGAGTTGTTATTTTCAAATTTTTAAAAAGTTATTTTTTTACATTGATGTCTATTTAAGTTTTGACGTGATCAGATATAATTGTTTTCTATTTTATTTTATTTTTTTATATTTTTTTGGTAATATTTTTTTCCTTTTTCTATTTTTTCTAATTTCGCTTCAAAATTCACCAAAACAGTTTTGCAAAGTTAAATTTTAAATTATAATTATATAGTTTTTACAAAAATCTAATATATAAAAAAAATGTATTGCAAAAGTTCAAATGAAAAGAAAAAAATACTAAATAATTAAACTACGTTTTAAATCCTAAATAAATGAAAATAACCCACTAAATATTATCATTTAAATTGAATTACCATATAAAAAAATTAGGCTCAATTAAAAACATAAACATCGAAAACAACCCATATACACTTTTCATGAAAACTACAATTTATTGATCTTAAAAACACAAACTACCCATTTCACTTTAAACCATATATAATGTATAATGTCTTTTGGATGTATACTTCTTTATAGAGTTGTAATATCTTTTTGACGGGCTAGTAATTTTTGAAAATTTATTTATATAGTAAAAACACAAACTACCCATTTCACTTATATATATATAGTATATAATGTCTTTTGGATTTATAATTCTTTTATGTTTTGTAATATCTTTTTTTGTGTAATTTTGAAAATTTATTTATATAGTATAATTTAAAATTTAATACATTTTAAAGTTTAAATATAAAAAATAATAATTTTTACAATAATAATTGTATAAATTAATATATTTTAAAAATAATAATAATTATATTATAATAATAATTCTTTTAATTAATTTTATATTATATTGTAACATACATTTTAAAAATTAATTATACATTAAATATTTAAATAATAACATTATATCAATTTTAAAAAATTATAATTTTTAAACAAATGGATGATACTATATTAACGGATAAAAATTACAGTGCATAGTCCATGGCTGAAAGAACTCGTAAGTGGTGAGTGTTAGTAGTTCGGTTAGAACGTGTCAACAAGGTATAAGTACTATGGTCCGACTTTAAGCGTGACAGCAAGCGTCAGGATGAGAGCGAGACGATCATATATATTTGGTAAGCAAGTTGTTCTTATGAAATATAAAAAAATAATATTATAATTAACTAAAATTAATAATTTATAATATAAGCATTATATATAAGGTAGATTAATTAATAAATTAAATAGTTTTTCTCTAATCATTACATTTGTTTAGAGATTATGATTTCTTGTTGTAAAAAAACATTTATGAATGCATAATAGATTAGGAGATTTGAGAGGCACTCAAACACCCTACCTAATTCTAATAATCTTTACTAATGATAATGTTGTTTTATTTAAGATTGAAGTATTATGTATGAGAAACATTTACGTAATAAATATTATATTAATAAAAAATATAAATTAAGTATTGAGAAATGGGACACTCGAAGATGAGAGTCTTGCTTAAAATAATTCTTCCATGATAAAGTTTTTAGATGAAATTCTAGATAAATTCATGTATGAGAGAGAAAGATCCATTAAGTTGCTTAGTTAGAAAAATATGTTACAGTTTGGATAAGCCTAAGAGCATCATGAGATATCAGACGATTTTTAGCAAACTGACAAAATGGCGGCAGCCGAACGTGCTAGGGCCGGCGGTCACAACTAGCACACGAGCGAGTATGGCGCCTCGGGCCAGACGGCCCCGAACGGACACGTGCCACGGAGGTTGGGCGCCGATCTACACGGCAGGACACTGACATGCCCCGACACGAACGTCGATCCACGAGGAGAAAACAACGAATGAGTCGCCGGCGGCATGCACAGACGCATGACAGTCACAACAGCAAAAAAGCCCGCGTACGGGCGCCCTCGAGCGAGAAACGGCCGACCGATCCGAAGATGCGCATGTTTGGGCGACCTCACACGACGCGACATGACACGCGCGCCGGCCCGAACGATGCCACAAGGGAGAAATGGCAAACGCGGGCCACCCAAACATGCACAAGGCACTCGGGGGCGGTCACAACGTACCAAAAGCGATACGGGCGCCCTCCAGAAGCAAAATGGCCGGAAACACGAACACACCCGGTCGAGAACCTCATGATGCGATCGACATGGCATGCCCACAACGACGATTCCACAAGGGATCAAATGGGAAACGAGCCACCCCAAACACGCACAAGGCACTTAGATGGTCACAACTTAGCAAAGCGATACGGGTGCCCTCGAATGAAATGACCGGCTGACACACGGATGAGTGACCTCCACCGCAGCACGCCGAATGACGATACCCTGAGGAGAAAAATGACAAATGGGCCTTTCAAATTGTGCGAAAGCACTGAAGCGAGTGCTGTTTCCTCCGCCAATCAGGACCTCGGTAGAAATGGCTGCGACCCCGACTCGAGCAACGCGAGTTCGGCGACCTCACAGGCGCCGTCTCGGTGCACCGGCCAAGATGATGCCTAGCGAACCAAATGGCAAACGGGCCACCGAGCAAGGGACCCAGGTCGTCCTGGCAACCGGCGATGCGGGCGCCTGCTGTCGGCGGCCACGACGAAATACGGGCTCAGGCCCTCTCGCCGCAGGCTGATAAGCAGGCAGAATGCCACAAGGGGGCAAATGGAGAAGCGGGGCGCTGCACGAACGTGCACTAGCCACCTGGGGGCGTTGGTCCACAACAACATAAACACGATGGGTTCTCGAAATAAACCATTTTGGGACCGGAAACATGGCGGTGGGCGGCTCCTCTCGGCCACGCGGCGGCGTGTCTAAGAAAAAATGGGCTTGGAACCACTGTAGGCCTGAGCACCGGGGCGGTGCAACGTCGACCTGGCGTGCTCGCAAGCGTACGGGCGCCCTCGGGTGACCCGGCTCGAATGCGCCCGGTCAACGGCCCTCACGAGCGCGACCGATGAACGATGCGCGGGGAGCAAACAAAAAACGGGCCATGCGGACATGTGGTAAGTGACCCAGCCGGTCACCAGCACCGCCGCGCGGCAGTCCCCCTCGAACGAAACGGCTGCAGCCCGGACATGCCGGTCGATTTCCCTCACACGAGCGCGACATGGTGCGCTTGAGCCCCGAATGATGCCTGAGAGCGACAGCAGGCGCCGGCGGTGTGCACACAAGGCACCTAGCGGTCATAACAACAGCGTACGGGCGCCCTCGACGAAATGCCTCGGCCGGAATGCACCTAATCGGGCGACATCCTGTGTGTGAGCACGGCACGACCAATGATGGGAAAAACGGAAAACGACCACCCGAACGTGGCGCACCTTGGTGATGCAACTTAGAAAAACGATACGGGTGCCCTCGGAAATGGCTTGGCCCGGAACGGAGAGCACGCACAGGTCGAGGCGACCTCACATGGCGCGTCACGGCGTGCCCGATTGAATGATGCCACAGAGAGAAAATGGCAAATGGGCCACCTGAATGTGCACAATTCACTCGTGTCACTTCCAACGGATATGAGCGCCCTCAAACGGTGGCCAACGACGGTATGGCGGCCTGGATGGCCGACATGGTGCGCCCAACAAACGATGCGAGGGATAGGCAGCAGCAGGCCTCGAATGTGCACAAGGCACCCGGTGATCAAACAGAAAAGGCGAGTACGGGCACCCTCGACGAAATGACTGCCCGAGCCGCGCCGGTTGGCGGCCTCACATCCTTTCTGCAACCGCACGACAGGAATGATGCAAGAAGGGAAAACGACAAACAGGTCACTCGAATGTGCATAAAGGCACAGGCGTCCACAACCTGGCAAGAGAGCATACGGGCGCCTAGGCAGAAACCTTGACTCGAATGCGCCCCGGTCGAGCGACCTCGCACGACGTGACCTGATGCGTGGCAAAGTGATGCCACAAGGGAGCAAACGGGCCGCTCGAATGTGCACAAGGCACCCGTGAGGTCACAACAGCAAAAATGATACGGGCGACCTCGAACGAAACGCGCGGCCGACCGACCCGAATCGCAAAAGGGGAAATATTAGTGTGCTTAACATGGTGGTTGATAAATGATTAATGGTTTGTGCAAATGAGTGTGAGGTGCAAGAAAGGTCCATTGCTGCGATGATACATTAGTAGAGTACATCCATACCACCAAGATATGAAGATATGAAGATTAGTCATGTACATGCTATCATAATTATTGTAATTGCTTTTAAGCTAGATATTGTTTATTTTCTTTGTAAGATTTATAACAATCGGTTAGGGGATGTGTCTCCATTATAGCTATTGAGCTGAGGGGTGAGCACCCTCGATGAACGATCTAATAATAAAATTAAAACATTTCTACGTTTTCTCCCCTACGGGTTTCAAGAGTATATTGGTGATTCAATGGTCCCAGTAGATTGATTGTTGTTTGAGTTGATGATGTTGAGTTATTTTCTTGTTGTTGTGTTCCATAATGTCAAGTAATGTGATGGCTACAGTTATAATGAAATGATTGCAAGGTTACATCATACGGTTTTATGTTAATGTACTACCAATAGTGATTGTTAATGGTTAAGCTACTTACTATTCTATCTACTAAGTTACATACTATGAATTGGTGAACATTTATCTAATTATTAGTGAGAAATATAATAGTGATTTAGATAGTAAATCATGTTTGTTACAACTACCACTTATAAATTTATATATAGACATACAAAGAATACTTATTCTCACAAAATTAGTGCCTAGGAAGAATAGATGAATCCCATAAATAATAAAATAATAAGATGACACTATAAATATAATGGAATGATAAAATGTACAAATACAATTTCTAAGTGTATACATACTCTAAACATAGAAAAATCTGTTACAAATATCGATTGTCAACAGAAACAATGATAACCTTTGTTTAAGAATACAATATCTATCTTATAAATTAAAATAAGGATAAGAAATATTGATTTTCAATATATGATAAATGTTAAAATATTTAACTTATTATAAATAATTATCAAAAATTAATTAAATTATAATGCTTTTAAAATCATTATTATCAATTATTAAAAATTAATATATATGTTAAATATATATAAATTTTTAAAATATATATATTAATACATTTATTTCTCACTTTATTTATTGTTACCTTGCAAAGCAATTGATATATTTGACCATGATTTAACAGTTCAGGTATGGCTTACAAGAAATTGTTACGCTCGCCTATACTTAGCAAGCCATGTTTGTATTTGGTCCAAAAATATGAAAAATAATTAAAATGAGGTAATTCGAATTCGAGTGTTGAATTTTTTGTATGAAAATAAATTAATAATGCATTCTATATTTAAATCTTGTATGTAAATAGAAATCAACGCTGCAATCACATTTGAAAAGTTTGTTTTTTATTATAAATTAATATTTTAAAAAATAAAACATAAAATAGAAAAATTAGAAATAAAAATTGCAATGGATTTGAAAAGATTTATTTTTAATACAAAATTTAATATTTAAAAATAAAAAATAAAAATATAAAAAGTTATATAAAAAAATTATAGTAAATAATTAATTGTATTAAAAAATATGTCGTATGAAAAACAATAAATTTAATATTAAAAAATATATAGAAAATAAATTTATAATTCTTAAAAAATAATAAATTTCTATAATAAAAATAATTTCATTTGAGATATTTATAAATTTAATTTAAGAAATTTGAATTTGATAATTATGGTTTGACCATTTCCTTGCAAAACTATATCCCCATGAAATCAGATCCTCAAAGCGTCATTGATATGTCACACATGTGTGCTTGATATTTTAACAGGATATGATGAGAAATAAAACAAATATACGTGACATTCATATATCTGCGAGCAGCTTATAGCTGCCACGAACTCCAACCAGAAGGCTGGTATGCTTTTCTTGGTGGGAGAGGATAGTCCTTTAAAAATGCCAAATAACCCTAACATTCTTTGAATTTAAATAACCCTAACATTTTTCAGAATTCAAGTTTGAAGCCTTCATATTTTTGATATAAGTCATTTGAATTAATCACAGTATCATCTTTGAGATTAATCCATTGTTTCATGCCAATATAGGAACAACATGGTTAATGATATTTCATAAGTGTTTGTTTGATATTTCATACGATTTTAAACCACATTTTTACCTGATTATGGTACTAAGAGGGTTAGAATGAATATTATCCATCAGCTTTGGAACACGATTGCAAAGTATAATATACAAGCTTTTTTTATGAGGACGTTCATGGCCAACAACGTCTCTAATAAAATATGTAATCTGATTATTAAGATTGAGACTGTAAAAGACAACTTGGGCTGAATAACATAGATTGTTCTTCAAGAACGTTGAGGAAGTCAGGAGAAATAGAAATTGCTGAGTACTGTACCTCTAGCATAGCCGCTGTATCAACTTATGTCCACAAATCAAGAACGGCTATTGCCAATAAAACAATGCCCATTAAACCGATCACAAACAGACGGTCTCTTTCACCGATCACAAACAGACGGTCTCTTTCACTGGAGAATGCATGTTAATGTTCCATGTGAAAGCATTCATCGACTCACTTCGTCCCTCTGTTTAGTATGCATACTTTGAGCACTACTTCGTTGTTCTTTATATAAATTTTGTAAATAAATACGTATTGCATCTTAAAATGAGTTATTTTTTAAATTTTTAAAAGTCATCTTTTTACATTCTATGTCAAATCTAAGTTTTGACTCTGTAGTGTTACTGTTTCCCTATTTTTCATGTTATTTTTTTATTTTTTATTTTTATATTATTATTTTTCTTGAGTATTTTTTTCGAGGGAATTTTGCTAATTTGCTTAAAATTCACCAATTTGTAGCAACTTTAAGTTTTAATTATGTATAATTTGTAAACTCTAATATATAGAAAAACAATGTATTATAAAAAAAATGTATATAGTGATTAAAATAGAAAAGGATTCTAAAATATTAATAACTAAACTACTCCAGGTCTTAAATCCCAAATAGTCACTAAATATTTTATTTGAATTGAATTGTCATATAAAATAATTTAGGATTAATTAAAAGACACAAAATCTGTATCATTTATACATATATATACATTTATAAAAAAGAAACACAATTTTATCTTTTCTATCTCTGGTGCTTAAAACACAAATTACTCATTTCACTTGAAACGGCATTATAAGTTGCATTGTGGTCAAATGCTAACTAACGATAGCCAACAGGGAAAATTTGTTGCTAAAGTCATGTCTCTTAAGGGACCTCTCAACTCAATTCCTACCACTCAAGTTAAAAAATTTGTTATGTGAAAATTTGCATAAAAATTTGTAATCTACATTGGCCAATGTTAGCTAAATCAATGAAATGAGTTAGCAGGAAAATGAAAGATCCTGATAGTATTTATTTCGGAGGAACTAATAAATTGAAATGTGATACTAAAACATACTAGTAGCCTACGACATCATCAAAATATCTAAATAGTGCATAGAATATTGCAACAATATCCATAAATTATGGCATAAAGTATGTGACTTAGTTGTCCACATGACCTTGAAGTTATGGTCAGCAAAATGTTTGAAAATTTTTGTGTAATAATATTGTGAAAAATATATTTATATTTCAAGTTACATTATAAGTTGCATTGGTCAATGTTCAAAACTAATAGTGTTCAATCAGAAAATCCATTGCTAGAATCTTTCCTTGGCAAGAATCCCTTGCAATAAAGATATTAACAAATTATAAAGAAATGACAAAAGGTTAGAAACAAACAAATCCTTTAAGATATCATTGTGTTGGATCACCTATAGAAGAACAATTTCCATTACTTCCACACATCCACATAACTAGTGCCATTGTTACAAATCACCAACCACTAATCTCTAGATTTAAACTCTATAGTTATCATTTTCTCTTTTAGTTCAAAAGTTCTGAATGAATCAAAAAGTTGCATTTAACCACAATTAGTTACTAAATAGCATATTCATATAAATCAAATGGCACTGTAAATCTTGACACACATCAAAGCATCAATTTCGTAATGACATTTTTTAAAAAATTCATAAAAATCAAGATTAAATCAAAACTTTATTTTTAAATTATTGTTTATAGAAAAATTAATATATTCACTAGACATACCTAAATTTTGGACGGTGAAATAGAATGTTATACTTTTTTGTTTATATATATATATATATATATATATAAAAGCGTAGTACCTTTTCATTTTTCTCTATTATTTTCAACTCCAGCCTCTTTCATCAACATGTCGAGATGCATCACTCCTATTGGGGAGGAGGAATTCGACACCTATGATTAGTGCTACTACAAGATCTGCTCGATCATCGTTAGATTTATCCAACCACGCAAGGACATATATATTCCCTTATCAACACTGTTTAACCAAACCTCCAAAGACTTAGATATATGTGCTTTAAAAAAAATTGTTATACTCTTTGTGTTTTGTTGAGTTTTTTGTTTCACATCTAATTTCCTTTTTACATGTATAATATTATTGTATATACTATTTTTTTGTTAAAAAATCATTAATTGAGAGTGACACATTCAATATTATTTTTTATTTTTCAATTAAGAAAATGTGAAAGAAGATTATTGATTATGCAGGAGGTTCACTCTAACTTTCTCATGCATATTCTTAACCTATAAATAGTACTTTTCCATACTTAATTCATGTTTTTTTTGTGAGTCAAAATATTAGTAATTATATTATCAAGAAATCTTTAGATGCGAAAATACATGTCAACGGGCTTACGAAAAAGACTCAAGGCTAAATTTAAGAAGCATATAATGTGGAGGAAGACCATGACAAAAAATGTCATTAGTTATTATTGGGTGACTTATATGCCATGACTTGCATAACACAAAATAGTAAAAACTACAATTTCATAAAAATCTCATTATAAAGGGTGGTTTGGGTGTAAATACTAGGAAGTAGTGAAGAGAGAAGCGCATTCATGCATGTGAAAATCAATTTGTTCCACCCTCGATACTTCAGAAAATGAAGGTGGTCATTTGTTTATGTGTCAAATGCATAGCGTAGACCTTCAGACTGAATCTAGGATCTCACTGTTGCATTTGCTAAAGATCATTAATGCTGACCTGCAATTCATTTTGATCAACATATCTCTACTCCCTTAGAGTTTCCATAAGGAGGTAGGGGGCCTCCCATGTGACCCAGGCTGCGCATTTCGTGTAGAGAAATCCACAACCTCACCCAAAGAGATGATTCTCGATATATTCCGTGTGGGAGACTTAGCTCCTTGTCGTGTCGCCCGCCCTACGATTCGACGAGCCCAATCATCCTTTGCACGGTGTCCTCTCTTGAGGGCTATTATTTTAACCATTCGACTACAAATCCACCCCAGGGAGATGACTTTCCACCTCGCGAGAAGAAGAAAGCAGAATAACCTCATAATAAAATTGCAAAAAGATTTACATAAAGAAATTTACTTCGGGATGAGTTACTAGCACTTTTTCCTGGTGAGACTTAGGGCATCAGCTACTCGAATATGAGGAAAAACATGCGTGAGGGAAACACCAACAATATGAGCATAGAGCCGTGCGAGGTCAGTAGAATCGGGTGGACGCCATTATTGAAACGAGCACTCAAGATTTCCAACCACCCCATGCGGTATCGTTTGTGATGACTCTTTCTTACCACTATATCCTCATGGCCGAATCAAAATCGGGGTATGAGTACACTCTATCCAAATTCACCAGATGAATGTCGAGAGATAGCTTGAAGGTTCACACTATCGATGGAGTCAAGTGAAAGTCAATGTCTTCTATGATCAAATCAATATCAATCTAATAGGGCGACGTTGGTTGGGGAAAGATCTCACACACAAATCTGTGCCTTATAGGTAAGGGTTTATAGCTATCCCTCTTAAAGTCAGCTTCATGAAGGGAGGGATACCGGTCCTAGTTCTACAGCGAGGTAGCGAGGTAGAGTTTCTAGGGTAAGGAACACTTAACTACTAGAGCAGTGAAGCATGGAAGGAAGTATGACTCATCATAGGTACTCAAATGAACTTTTTATTACTTCAAATTAGCATTTGCATGGAGTCCTTCCCCCGGACCCCATGGAAAATCCTATAAACGGATGGTCTCTTCCTCTAGTATGGAGTGAAACGTGAATACCATAGCATTGTCAGCCTATCGAGTCGCAAACATGTAGCATTACAACCAAACAAAATATGCACTGGAGCCACTCCCTCTTCTCATCTCCACAGAATTGTCGGAATGGCGCTTCAGGGAGGTCAGCTCTACTTGCATATTAGCTACAGCACAGTGGGATGGTGATGCGATGTCACTGTATCATCATACGTAATTCTTGTGTGATGCGTAGTTCTATTGAGATCCGTGTGCACACTTTGCACCAATTTTTAGCGACTTGCATCACCTCGCATCGGGGACATAATTCATGTTCATATGATAGATGATCACATATATATTTTTTAAAGTTATCTAATTTAATTAAAATGATAGAAAACACATAACAACTCTTTGAATAAATATCAACCTTTAATTTGTGGCAAACCATTCTATGGAAGTTAAATCCCTAACATTAAAAAAAGTTTAATTATATTTCAACATAGACAAACAAACAAACATATATATACAAAGTGCATAAAATAAACATCTTTAATAAAGATACATATAATGAAATCAACAATGAAACATTAAATTTAATTATTACTCAATTATATATCTATGTATTCTTAGTGTTCATTATCATATATATAAATGATCCATAACTACTACCATTCCAAAGACAAATCACATCTACATTTAAGTTATTTAGGTGTTTTGATTCCATGTCGAATAGGGATTTTACTACAAATATGAAAACTTATTTTCACCAATCTAGATTTCTTTGGAACCGTCCAAAATTTGATCAATTTTTTTCAAAACCTCAATTTTGATAGGCACACGAGTTTTCAAGACCTTTTCTAGAGACAAATTGCTAATAAAAAAAGCCTAAAACCCCTTAATTTAGTAACATTTACTCTACTAAGCATGAACTCAACTAAAAGCACTCAATGACTCTCTCCAACACATGTAACGGCCCTGCACGAGTTAACGCATTGAGGCGAGTGATCGAGTAGGTGCCTCAATGAATGTTCTGCCTACCGCTTGGCATTGCTTTGATCTATATTCATCACCCATGAACTTAATCAAATCGAAACCTATATGAACACATTAAGGCACGCTACATCATGAATCAATCCATTCACATTCATCCATACTAAAGCATATTTTTGAAAATTGGTTAGATTTATTCACTTATATTTACTGAAGGGAAATTAATCACAATAGCAAGAAAAAAAACACGAAGACAATCAAGGTAGAAGATCAAATTGATAACACCTTATCATTTGGGTCCATAGTTAGCCTCACCGAGTTTACCAATCATCAATCTTTTGTTCTCCCTTTTCTCATTTCCTCACTCTATTTTGACAGCTATCGCGTTTGATTTTTCTCATATATCGGAAAGGAGTTTCTGCCAGTGTTTTTGGCACCATTATACATATATACTCATTCTATAATTTTATACCCCAAGCTCTATGCAATCCTATAATATTCAGAGAACTAGCCAGTGGTCTTCTCATTGCTTGGAAGCTACTAGTGTATCCCACTACTGCGCAGAGTGGGCTAACATTTTATGTGTCACTAAGCCTAGTGCTTGTTATGAAACCCATTATTTTCGGAGTAATAACCACACCTCATGGAATCCATAATTTCCACGTCGGGGGATCCTAATTACTTGGTTGGAAGTGTACCACTACTTGCGGAAGTTTTAGTGTAGCGAGCAAAACTCTCTACATGGTATCAGAGCTCGAACCCGAGTTCGATTCCCCGAGATCGACGTTTGAGGGGTGTATTGATTCCCACAAGCTACGTTCGAGGGAGGGTGTTGGGAAGTAATGCACCACACCTCATAGTATCACATAATTTCCACCAGTGGGGATCCTAGATACACTGATCTTACGAGATCTTGAGGATTTGATGCCATTTTCTACGTCTGGATGATTACCGGAGTTTGGAAGTTTACCAATACTTGCGAGTTTTAGTGTAACGGAAAACCTCTACACTTATTTATATTGGAAGGCCAAATTATGATGACCATGATGTTAAGCATACAATTCCTGACGGGTACCCAAATATCCCTAGAATTTGGACGAGAGGAGGAGGTGGAGGTGCGAAACCCATTGTGTACGATTTCCACACTAAAGGAGGTGTTTCGTTCTCTCAAATTTGGCACATTGAAAGAGCTTCCCATGTGGGTAAGTATATTTATGGTTGCATTACATAGACTATCGGTTAATTCCTTTCATACCTCCTTGTAGAATCTATAGTGTATTGGATTTTGTTCATTTTCTTCTTGAGCATAATTCCCACGATCATGTCACACTATGTTTGCTTCGGTTGGTCATGATTCATCGATCATGAAAAAATAGATCGTGAAAACTCTCATATCTCTTGCCTTAGTAAATTTGCATTAGGTTAGTTTTTTCATGGATGTAGTAGTATGTATTTTTTAAGAACATTTTGTCGAGTTTCCTTGAATAGAGATGGATGAGTGGCTCTATAAAATGTGGTGTCATATCAACCCAATGGCCGGGATACCTTTGCATCACCGGATCGGATATAGGGATGGACGGTGTCCTACCCAATGTCAAAAGATCTTGCCCATCATTCCACTCCTCGATCCCACCCTAATGGCCGAGCTACCGTTTCATCAACAGATCATAAAATATGAGGGATATACGGTGTGTTACCCAATGGCAAGTATCTCATCGATTATTCCACTCCTCAATCTCTAAAAAACTCGGGGAGATTCCAGAGGTTATTAATGACATTTGTCATTGCTGCAAAGAAATGCTATCAAATCGAGGTGACTTTTCTTACATAAGTCATAAATTTAGCATAGGTATTTTCACAATTATTACATAGGGATAGAACTATTTTTATCTAGGATTAAGATATTAATAAAACAACCAGAGCTTTTCTTTTTCTTATAAGAGAGCATTTCACTCTTTCTTAACCTTTTATGTGCATATAGTTCATGTAATAGTAATATACAAATATAGTTGATTGTCATTACATCATTATATAGTTCTATTTCAAATAAATATACACCATTATATAGTTCTCTTGTCAAATAAATAGGGAAGTGTTACCTTCTTTGCGTTCATAGTTTTGATGGATTTTGCATAGGTTTTGATGGTGTGGAAATTCATGGTGCTCATGGATATCTTCTTGATCAGTTTATGAAAGAAAACATAAATAACATGATAAATCGAGTACGTGTGACGTTACTGAGAACCGATTGAAGTTTCCTCTAGAGGTTATTGAATCAGTGGTGGACAGAAGTGGAGCGAAAACGAGTGGGAATACAACTCTATCCATTTGCCGATTTTTTTTATGCTAATGACGCAGATCGCGAGGCGTTGGGGCTTTACATGGCCTGGAAGCCCTTAAATAAATCAACATCACGTATCGCCCATTATGTTGAGCCCAAACTTGAAGTTATCTTTTAATTTGTTGTAACAACACAAGCGTTTTTTTCAATGAGAGAGACATTCAAGGGATCATTTTTTCATTGTAAGAGGTTATGAGCATACATAGATGTGATTAAAACGGTGTAGCAGTTATCAATATTTTTAATTCTTCCAAAATCAAATAAAAGTATATCGTATAGTCGTCCTAAAAATATATAAATTTTCAAAATATACAAGATTATATAAAGAAATTGCAATAGTCCGGACATAAAAGGTATCTGCTAGTAGAGTTAAAAATGGAAAATATGAAAAATACACAAATTATATAAAAAATTTTCCAAAAAATATGGACATGAAAAAGTATCTCTAATTAATCATAAATAATCCTACACACAATATCCTACAAACTAAAGGAAAAAATGGGGTCCCAAACCATTTCCAAAGGAATTCATGGAAATAAAAAGTGAAAGAGATTCTTGATGCAGGAAAAACTAGAGCATCATGGATGAAGGAGAACACAAATGAAGGGAAAGGTGGGTATATGTTTTATGATTTGCATAAATCAAAATTAAGTTGATGGTTAAAAGCTATGGGATTTAGTGGTGGAAAAACTTTCAATCTCTTAACATTGGAATCTCTTAACTTTATATCGCATATGATTATAAAGTGATAGTTCTGAAATTTATAAGACTTATGTAAAAACAAATTATATATTTAAAATATTGTAGAAAAATATAAATTAGAAAATTGCAATAAATTTGGAATTGATTTTTTTAATATAAAATTTAATTTGAAAAAAAATTAGAAAATTTCTATTTAAAAAAATATAATAAATAATAAATTGCATATTAAAAATAATTTACCCATTGAAAAGCGATAAATTCTATATGGAAGTATGATGGAAAAAATTAAGTTTGTAATTGTTCAAAAATAGTAAGTTTCTATAATAAAGAATAATAGAATAATGAAATATATTACTAAATATTTGTATTTATTTCAAATTTAATTGAATTCCAATTTCAATTTGAATTTGATAATTATAGGTTGACCATTTCCTTGCAAAAATTAGATTCAAAATGAAATCAGATCACCAAACCGTCAATGATATTTCAGCTTTGTGCTTGTAGTGATTCACTTTGGAGATGATGATAAATAAAACAAATATCGATGACATTCATATATCTCCCAATAGCTTATATAGCATATGAACTCCATTTGACAAGTTGTCATATGCTTTTGTTTGGTGGGAGAGGATAGTCCTTAAAAATGCCAAACCCTTACATTCTTTGAATGCTAAATAAACCATAGATTCTCTGAATTCAAATTTCTACGATTCATATTTTTTGGAATAAGTCTTTTGAATTAATCAATCTTTTGTGATTAATCCAGAGACTTATTTAAAAAAAACCCGTACATTATTAGATTGAAGCCTCGTTTAAAAAAACCCCTCTCACAATTATTGGAATGCAACAACAGTTATATTTCATACAGTTAATACAAGCACGATATTTCGTACCATTTTAAACATCAATTGATCCCATCATCGTACTAACAGGGTTTGAATGAATATTATCCATCAGCGATGGAACAAGAGATATCTCTTCACTCACATAACGAAGTATAATACACAATTTTTTTTTATGAGGATGTTGGTGGCAAACAATAATGTTTCTTGCAATAATTGAACTAATTGAACTACTTACAATAGAGGAGAAAGCGAAGATTACCAAGATACTGACTACAAGAGCTGAAGCTACCAGGAAACTCACTTTTCCCTAATAACAGGACATATTTTATAAGGACCCGATCTAAGTTTCTATATCTTGCGAATTAAATGGAAATTTCAGTGTATTGCACATGAACACAATGATAAAGATTCTTAGTTACATGAAAATTTCAATGTACATAAAAAGGTCCTTAATTACTTGAAATCTCCACAGTACATGAATTGGATGAAATATTTTTCACATTGGCATAAAGACAGAGGATTAATAATATGAAACTAAATCTTTTTCACGAAAACCTAAATATTCAATTAAAGAATTTCCGGCTCCCGTCATGGATGATATTCAATGGCAGTCGTTTCTAATAAAACATGTAATTTGATTATTAAGATTGTAAAAGAATTCTTCGGCTGCATATCATAGATTTTTCTTTAAGAACGTTGATGAAGTCAGGAGAAATAGAAATATCTGAGTACTGTCCTCGCCATTATGCGAAAAAAAAGAGAATATGAGAGAGGCAGTTAAAGCGAACATGTCCACGTGCAGAGTCCACAAATCAAGAACGTCTATTGTCAATAAAAAAACGCCCCTTAAACCGATCATTAGGGTCATAATTGAACCGATCACCAACACACGATCTCTTTCACTGGAATATAGGGGAATGTTCCATCGGGAAGGTACTCTGTGTTGGAGATAATGCTTACATTCCATATTAGAGAAGTTGGTTTGATGGTTGAGAAATTCTCTCAACCTCTCTCTGTCTAATTTAGGAATAAGTTGGATCTCAGAAACTTTATTTAATAGAGTAATCTGAATGTAAATCCATGTGTGAGTGTGTTTGCACATACACCATTTGTGCCTAATATATTACTATGTTTCTGTAATTGTGTGATTTTAGCTATTTCTATCATGGTATCGGAGCACAAGATCAGAGGCCTGTCTGTTTTGTTTTCTAGACTGTATTTGTATTAGTTTTATTAAATTTTGTTGAATTGGTTAGGTTGGATTGCAGTCGAGCTTGGAGAAGGCCAAGGCTGTGTGTCGGTGTTGGCGTGCCGGTAGTAAGAAGTCTTCGTAGTCCGATATATTAAAAGCGATGGGTTCAATGTACATGGAAGTATTATTCATCAGATTAAACCATTCATCCTCGGTGTCACTTTTGGTAGAAATTGAAAGAACTGTTTTTTTTACACAGAGAAGGCTGCCGGAATGTATTCCGCTCTACCTTATGCCTTTGCACAAGCTACCATAGAGGTTCCCTACGTGTTCGTGCAGTCTGCCAGTTACAGTCTCATGGTGTATGCCATGATGGATTTCCAATGAGCGGCAGTCGACCAAGTTGAAGAGAACACTAGGATTGGAAGCAACAAAGATTGAGGTCAAATCTTGCAATGCTGAAATTTCTGTGAATTCACGCAAACCAAAAATCTGTACAGAAAAATTAACTACAAAGTTGATTTCGGAAGAATAAGGTCAGGTTGCCATGAAAATATCATGTCACCGGTCGTGGGTTCAAATCGTCAAGGCGTTTTAGTTCCCAAAGCGAGCTGACCGAAATGGGCCGAAGGTTTCACAAAACCTTATTGGAAGACGTCATCCAAAAATATCAGGCCACAAAATGAAGTGGCAGAATTCTTGATTGCACCTTCTATAGAGTGGATTCTAAGAGCAACGAGTTGTTCATCAAATCCACTACCCTCTCACATCTTCCGCGCCAAGACATGAGAAGTACTACACCTAGTTTCCAGCATAAGATGAATAATATATCTGCAGTAAAAAAGGGAACCATTATAGGGGACGCTAGAAGCGAGGACAAAGTTTCGATCTCTACAGAATTCAGCAGTGGCAGAGAGTATGTGAGTAGCGATCAACGGAACAGGGTCATCGACCCCTCGTGGGTGAAGGAAAATAGAAATATTTAAGCTTTTGGTTTATTCAAGCTTCAGTTCGATGCAAGCTTTGCATCTATTCATTGCAATCCAAACGCTAGCACATTTTTTTTATCTGTGCTTTTTGTTATTTGACGTGTTGAAATATTTGTGGTTTATTAGTATTATAAATTATCTGTAAATTAAGTGATGAATTTAAAATTAGATAAAAAGGTTATTTTGTAAAATTGATTCTAGATACATTCTGTATCTAGACGGCTTCCCTAGATAACTGGCGAGTACAGCAGTTAGCACTCATGTATTTCGGTGGATGGGAGCTCACCCATAGAATGACTAGGAGTTCAGTGATTGCAATCAATTGTTTTCGAAGAGATCAAGTGGCAGTAAGGCTCAATATGGATGGTTGTCCAGATAGCATGGAAGTTGCGGATCTAGGGAAGGATCCCTCGTTAGTGGTAGACGTGGAAGTGGTCTCCTAATGAGGTTATGCGACAGATTGGGAAGCTGTTCAGTAATTGACTTCGGGAGGTCCTTGATTCAGGAGTTGAGGAAGCGAACTCCGGAATCCAACTTGCCAACTACACCTTTCAGAGGGTTATGAGGCAACTTGATGGAGCATCTACTGATAAGCTTGATTATTTTGTTATTTTTATGTAATGTAATCATTAAGGGGGGATGTTAGAGATAATGCTTACATTCCATATTTGAGAAGTTGGTTTGATGGTTGAGAAATTCTCTCAACCTCTCTCTGTCTAATTTAGGAATAAGTTGGATCTCTAAAACTCTATTTAATAGAGTAATCTGAATGTAAATCTATGTGTGAGTGTGTTTGCACATACACCATTTGTTCATAATATATTACTATGTTTCTGTAATTGTGTGATTTTAGCTATTTCTATCACTCTGCTTCTCTCCACTGCTGCTTAGTCCTCTGTTTTAAAATGTACCTTAAACTCAAGTGCTACAGCTTGCACAACCTCGTCCGAGTTTCAAAACTGCGTGACCCGCGCAACGATGAAATTCTATTTTAGATTGAAAAGTTTAAGATATAACGGAAAAGGTTTAATGAATGGAATGAGAGCGAATTTTCGATGAATATCTTTTACCAAGATTTTCTTTGTTAAACCTAATCTCTCCATCATCGAGTTTAAAAAATATTTTATCTTTAATCAACCCACGCTCCCCACCATCTAGTTTAAAAGATGTTTTATCTTTAATCAACCAACGGTTATATTTTATTATAGCTTTTTAAACTAAATTTGAATCGGATTGGGTTCGTTGTTTGGACGTCCAGGTATTCCTTTGACATAAATTTTGTAAAATGCATTAGGAAATAAATATGTATTTCGAGTTGTTATTTTCAAATTTTAAAAGTTATTTTTTACATTGATGTTTATTTACGTTTTGACGCGGTAGTGTAACTGTTTTCTATTTTATTTTATTTTTTAAATATTTTTTTGTTATTATTATTTTTCTGGTAAATGTTTTTTTTTATGTTGTTTTTTTGCTAATTTGCTTCAAATTCACCAAAAGAGTTTTGTAAGGTTAAATTTAAATTATAATTATATTATTTGCAAAAATATAATATATAAAAAAATGTATTGCAGAATTCAAATGAAAAAAAAAAAATACTAATAATTAAACTACGGTTTTAAATCCTAAATAAATCCGAAATAGCCACTAAATATTATATTTAAATTGAATTACTATATAAAAAAAATTGGGATCAATTAAAAAAATAAAACCAAAAACAACCCATATACATTTATGAGAAAACACAATTTATTGATCTTAAAAACACAAACTACCCATTTCACTTTAAACCATATATAGTATATAATGTCTTTTGGATGTATAATTCTTTTATGTTTGAAATATTTTTTTGCACTGTAATTTTGAAATTCTATTTATATATGGTATAATTTAAAATTTAATACATTTTAAAGTTTTAATATAAAAT
The DNA here is from genome assembly GCA_034641835.2 of Pinus albicaulis. Lineage (NCBI taxonomy): Eukaryota > Viridiplantae > Streptophyta > Pinopsida > Pinales > Pinaceae > Pinus > Pinus albicaulis. The sequence continues at coordinate 123,240 of JAXQQM020085848.1, forward strand.
AAAATTTTTACAATATTAATTTGTAAAATTAATATATTTTAAAATAATAATAATTTATATTATTATACTAATTTTTTAATTAAATTTAATATATTGAACATACATTTTAAAAATTAATTATATAATTAAATATTTAAAACAATAACATCATATCAATTTTAAAAAATTATAATTTTTAAATAAATGGATGATACTATATTAACAGATACCAGTGCGGTATAGTCCATGGCGAAGAACTCGTAAATTAGTAAGTATTGGTAGTTCAGTTAGAACGTGTCAGCAAGGTAGTAATTATTGCCAATTCCGCTAAAGCGTGACAGCAAGCGTCCAGATGAGAGCGGACTATCATATATGTTGGTAAGCAAGTTGTTATTATGAAATATAAAAAAATAATATATATAATTAATTAAAACTAATAATTTATAATATAAGCATTATATATAAGGTAGATTAATTAATAAATGAAATAGTTTTTTTCTCTAATTATTATATTTGTTTAGGGAGATTATGATTTCTTGTTATTAAAAACACATTTATGAATGTATAATAGATTAGGAGATTTGAGAGGCACTCAGACATTCTACCTAGTTCAAATAACCCTTATTAACGATAACATTGTTTTTATTTAAGATTGAAGTATGTTTGAAAACATTTATGTAATAAATATTGTATTAATAAAAATATGAATTCAAAGTATTGAGAAATGGGACACTGGAAGATAAGAGTCTTGCTTAAAATAATTCTTCCATGATAGAGTTCTTAGATGAAATTCTAGATGAACTTAATGTATGAGAGGGAAAGATCCATTAAGGTTCTTAGTTAGAAAAATATGTTAATTTTGGTTAATCCTAAGAGCATCATGAGATATGAAGACAATTTTTAGAAAAAGGCAAACGGGCCGCCCAAACGTGCACAATGGACCTGGGCGGTCACACTTAGCAAAACTGATACGGGCGCCCTCGAACGAAATGGCCTGACCAGGACGTGCCCGGTCGGGCACCGATCTCACAGAGTGTGACACGACGTGCCTGAATGAACATCGATGCGACAAGGGAGTAAACAGCAAACGAGTCGCCCAAACGTGCACAAGGTACCTAGGCGGTCACAACTTAGCAAAACTAATACAGGCGCCCTCGAACGAAATGGCCTGACCTGACCCGAATGTGCCCAGTTGGGCGACCCCACAGGGCGTGACACGGCACGCCAGATCGAATGATGCCACAAGGTATAAAATGGCAAACGGACCACCCAAACGTGCACAAGGCACTCGGGTGGTCACAACTTAGAAAAACTGATACGGGCACCCTAGAACGAAACGGCCTGACCCGAACGCGCTCGGTTGGGCGACCTCATAATACGGCGTGACACGCCGCGCCCCACCGAACGATTCCACAAGGGAGAAAACGGAAAATGGGCCACCCGAAAGTTCACAAGGCACCCGGGCGGTCACAACTTAGCAAAACTAATACGGGAACTCTCGAATGAGACGGTCTGACCTGAACGCACTTGGTCGGGCGACCTCACACGGCACGATAAGGCGCGTCTGACTGAATTATGCCACAACGGAGAAAATAGCAAACAGGCCATGCAAACGTGCACAAGGCACCCGGGCTGTCATAACTTAGAAAAATGGATACGGGTGCCCTCGAACAACGGCTGACCCAACCAGAACACGCCCGGTTGGGTGACCTCACATGGTGTGATACGGCGCGCCTAAATGAATGATGCCAGAAGGGAGCAAAAAAAAATGCGACACCCAAACATGCACAAGGGACCCGGGTAGTCACAACTTAGAAAAATTGATACGGGCACCCTCGAACGAAATGACCTGACCTGAACGCACCCGATCATGCGACCTCACACTGCGCGACACGGCGCGCCCGGACGAATGATGCCACAAGGGAGCAAATGGAAAATGGGCCACCTGAACATGCACAAGGCACCTGGATGATCACAACTTAGAAAAACTGATACGGATGCCCTCGAATGAAATGGCCCAACCCGAATGCGCTCGGTCAAGCAACCTCACATGGTGTGACACGACGCGCCCAACCAAACGATGCCACAATGGAGCAAAAATAAAACGAGTCACCCTAACGTGCAGAAGGCACTCGGGTGGTCACAACTTAGAAAAACTGATATAGGCACCCTCAAACGAAATAGCTCGGCCCGAACACGCCTAGTCAGGCAACATCACATGGCACGACACGACAAATGATGCCACAGAGGAGAAAACGGCAAATGGGCCACCCAAAGATGCAGTACAAGGCACTCGGGTGGTCAAAACTTAGCAAAACTGATACGGGCACCCTCGAACGAAATGGCTCGACCCAAACACGCCCGGTCGTGCGACCTCACACAGCGCAACACGACGTGCCCGACTGAACGATGCCACAAGGGAGCAAACGGAAAATAGGCTACCCGAACATGCACAAGGCACCTCGGCGGTCACAACTTAGCAAAAATGATATGGGCGCCCTCGAACGAAATGGCCTCACCCTAACGCACCCAGTTAGGCGACCTCACACGGCGCGACACGACGCACCCAACCGAACGATGCTAGAAGGGAGAAAACGGAAAACAGGCCGCCGGAACATGTACAAGGCACCCGGGTAGTCACAACTTAGCAAAACTGATACAGGTGCCCTCGAACAAAATGGCCCAACCCGACCCGAACGTGCCCGGTTGGGCGACCTCACACAGCGCGACACGACATGGTCGACCAAACGATGCCACAAGGGAGAAAACGACAAATGGGCCGCCCGAACGTGCACAAGGCACCTGGGTGGTCACAACTTAGCAAAAGTGATACGGGCACCCTCGAACGAAATGGCTCAAACCGAACGCGCCCAGTCGAGCGACCTCACACGATGCAACACGGCGTGCCCGACCGAATGATGCTAGAAGGGAGAAAATGGCAAACAGGCCACCCGAACGTGCACAAGGCACCCGGGCAGTCACAACTTAGCAAAAATGATATGGGCTCCCTTCAAAAAAACGGCCCGAACCGAACGCGCCCAGTCGAGCGACCTCACACGGCTCGACACGGAAAATGAGGCCACAGGGGAGCAAACAGAAAATGGGTTGCCCGAACGTGCACAAGGCACCCGGGTAGCAAAACTTAGCAAAACTAATATGGGCGCCCTTGAACGAAACGGCCTGACCCAGACGCGTCCGGTCGGGCAACCTCACACAGTGCGACATAGCGCACTCGACCAAACAATGCCACAAGGGAGAAAATGGAAAACGAGCTGCCTGAATGTGCATAAGGCACCTAGGCAGTCACAACTTATTAAAACTAATACGGGCGCCCTCGAAAGAAACGACCCGACCTGAATGCGCCCGGTCCAGTGACCTCACATGACGCGACATGGCGCGCCCAACTAAATGACGCCATAAGGGAGAAAACAGCAAACGGGCCACCCAAACGTGCATAAGGCACCCAGGTAGTCACAACTTAGCAAAACTGATATAGGCACCCTCGAATGAAATGGCCCGACCGACCTGAACGCGCTCGGTCGGGCGACCTCACACAGTGCGACACGACGCGCCCGACCGAATGATGCCACAAGGGTGCAAACAATAAATGGGCCACCTGAACGTGCAAAAGGGACTCCAATGATCATAACTTAGCAATACTGATCCGGGCACCCTCGAATGAAATGGCCTAACCCGAATGCACCCGGTCGGGCAACCTCACACGGCGCGACACGACATGCCCAAATGAATGATGCGATAAGGGAGAAAATGGAAAACGGGCCACCCGAATGTGCATAAGGACCCAGGCGGTCACAACTTAGCAAAAATGATACGGGTGCACTCAAACGAAATGGCCTGAGCCAAACGCGCCCGATCGTGTGACCTCACACTGCGCGACATGGTGCGCCTGACCGTGGTTGAGGGCACACATTAAAAGTGAACCAAAGAGTGAGCACATCATGTCTTTAATATTTTATGAAACTCCTTAGAAGTCCCATCATAACAACCTTCTATATTCATCACAATGTGATATGTCAACTAAAGATATCTTATTATGTTGCTCCAACCATTCAAAAAGGGGACCCAAGTTAGGTTATTATTTATTAAAGGAGAGGCCAAGGAAATTAATTTACGGGCCGTCACAATAGCGACGCTTTCATACAAACATCGCAAGAGCGTCACTTAGCCCAAACTAGCGCAATAGAAACTCTTTTTCCCAAACTGTCGCAATAGCAATGCTTTTGCCCAAATTGTCACAATAGCGACAATTTCCTCCAAACGTCGCAATAGCGACACTTAGGTCTAATTTGTCGCAATTCCGACACTTTTTCCCAAACTATCGCAATTCCGACGCTTTGCTACAAACATCGCAAGACCGACACTAACTTCTATGAGTCGCAATGCCGACACTTGTCTCCCAATGTCGGTATAGCGACAGTTGTGAGAGGGATTTCAAAAATTGATAAATTTTGGGGAAATTTCTGACATTTGGTCAAAAGTGTCGGAACCAAAGTGTTGGAATTTCCGCCAAATGTACTAGTTTCAGATAGCTTGAAGGTTCACACTATCGACGGGTCGAGCGAGCCCCCAAATCCCATGGGAACTCATGTAGTGGATGGTATCCTTCCTCTGAGATGGAGGTAGCGTGAATACCATACCCGTATGCCCCTATCTAGAGCTGCAGGCAGGTAGCATTACAACGAAACAAATTGTGCACCAGAAACTCCCTTCTCATCTCCAAAAATCATCGAATGGCCTTCCGGGGTCGCTCTACTTTCATATTAACTCACGCACAGTTGGATGGTCAGTACGATGTATTGTATATCATCATAAATTCTTGTGTGGTGCACGTGGATGCCTACCAGGCTCTGCGTACCACCACACTGTTAGTTTTATTAGACATGCATCACCCCATCAGGGACATATATCATTTTCATATGATAGATGTTCTCTCTCTCACACACACACACACAGATATATATATATATATATATATATATATATATATATATATATATATATATATATATATATATATATATATATATATAATCCAATTTAATTAAAATGATAGAAAACCCATAACCATTCTTGGAATAAATATCAACCTTTAATTTGTAGCTACTATTAAAAATATTCTAAACCATTTTATGGAAGTTAAATCTCTAACATTAAAAAATTTAAAATTATATTTCAAGGTAGACCCAAAAAAAAATATAAAAAGTGCATAAAATAAACTCTTTAATAAAAAACATATAATAATCAACAATGAAACATTAAATTTAATTATTATTCAATTATATATTTTGTATTCTTAATGTTCAATATCATATATATATATATGATCCAACAACACACCAACCCAAAAATAAACCACATCTACATTTAAGTTATTTAGTTTTTTCAATTCCATGTGAAGAGCGATTTTATACAAATATGAAAACTTCTTTCCACCAATCAAGTTTCTTTGAACCCTTCAAATTTGATGCGCACTTGAGTTTCCAATATTTGTTTTCTTTTGAACAAATTACAATAAAAAAAGGCCTGAAACCCTTAATTTATTTAACAGTTGTCCCACCAAACTTGAATTCAACACAAACACTCACTGACTCTGTCAACACATGTAACAACCCACACAGATTTAAGACGCAAAAGCAGTCGCACGTAAGGTGCCTCAATGAATCTTCACCACCCTTGACATTCTTTGATCTATCTTCATCACCCATGTTGTTAATCAAACCTAAATATATATAAACACATTAAGGCAATACATCATGAATCAATCCATTCAGAATTCATCCATATCTATCTGCATTTTTTTGCAATTGGTTGAAGTTATTCACTTATATTTCACAAGGAAGGAAACTAATCGCAATAGGAAGGAAAATACACACAGAAGAAAAGAAATCAAGGCAACAGATAAACTTGATAACACCTTATCAGTTGGTCGCTTTAGCTAGCCTCATAGTTACCAATCATCGATCTTTTGTTCTCCCTTTTCTCATTTCCTACTGTACTCTTTTTCATAACATAGCTTTATTTTTTTCATATTGGAAATGTGTTTTGTAGAGTGTTTTTGGCACCATTAACCAGACATAGATCCTATAATTTCATGCCCCAGCTGCACGCAATCCTATACTATTACCATAGAACTAGCCCCGATTCTCTTTTGATTGCAGAAGCTACTGGTGTCTCCCAATCTATGCAAGGGTAGGCTAAAATTTTCTTTGTCGCTATATCTATACTAAGCCAAGTGATTGTTATGAAACCCTTATTTATATTGGAAGGCTAAATTATGATGACTATGATGTCGCGTGCAACTAACAAGTACCAAAATACGCTTGAAATTTGGACACAAAAGGAGGTGGAGGTTTGGAAAGCCATTGTGAACGATTCCCACAAGAAGGGAGGTGTTTTATTCTCTCAGATTTGGCACATTAGAAGAGCTTCCCATGTGGGTATGTATATCTATGGTTTGCGTTACATTGTTATTTGTTAATTCCTTTCATATACCCACTTGTCTAATCTCTCTAGAGTGTACTAGATTTGTTCAATTTCTTCTTGAGCATAATTCCCACAATCATTTCACACTTTTTTTGCTTTAGTTGGTCATGATATCTCATCATGAAAAATAGATAGTGAAAATTCTCTGTCTATTGCCTTAGTAAATTTGTATCAGGTCAGTTTTTTCATGGATGTAATAGTATGTCTTTTTTAAGAACATTTTGTCAGTTTCCTTGAATAGAGATGGATGTGTGGCTCTATGAAATGTAGATTATCAACCCCATGGCCAGGCTACCTTTTCATCACCAGATGGATAGATGGTGTTACCCAATGGCAAAGATCTTGCCGATCATTCCACTCCTCGAGCCCACCTAATGGCCAGGCTATCATTTCATCAATAGATTATAAAATATCAGGATATACGTTGTTACCCAATGGAAAACATATCGATGATTATTCCACTTCTCAATCTCTAAAAACTCAGGAGATTCCAGAGATTATTAATTTCATTTGTCTTGATGCAAGAAATGCTATCAAATCAGGTGACTTTTCTTACGTAATTCATAATTTAGCACACTTATTACATAGGATAGAACTATTTTTATCCTAGGAAGATATTAATAAAACAACCAGGCCTTTCTTTTTCTTATAGGAGGGTACCACTCCTTTCTTAACCTTTTATATCCATACATTTCATTTATGAGGCTGAATATAACCAAATAGAGTCAATTGTCATTTACAAATAAATATACATCATTATATAGTTCTCTGTCAAATAAATAGGGAAGTGTTACCTTTTTGCGTTCATAGTTTTTATGGATTTTTTGCAGGTTTTGATGGTGTGGAAATTTATGGTGCTCATGGATATATTCTTGATCAGTTTATGAAAGAAAACATAAATAATAGGATCGATCAGTACGGTGGGACATTATAGAGTCGATGGAGGTTTCCTTTAGAGGTTATTGAAGCAACGATGGAAGAAATTGGAGCAGAACAAGTGGGAATACAACTCTCTCCATTTGACGATTTTTTTATTATAGTGACTTAGATCCTCAGGCATTGGGGCTTTACATGGTGGAGGCCTTAAATAAATACAACATCATGTATTCCCATTATGTGGAGCCCAAACTGGAAGTTAGCTTTTAATTTTTTACAACAAACAAGAGTTTGTTTCCAATGAGGAAGACATTCAAGGGATCATTTTTCATTGCAAGAGGTTACGAGCTACATACATATGATTAAACAGTGTAGCAGCTATCAATATTTTTACTTCTTCTAGAATAAAATAAAGTGTATCAGCGTCATCTTAAAAAAAATAGAAGTTTTCAAAATATACAAGTTATATAAAATTTTTAGCAATAATATGGACATAAAAAGTATCTCTGGTAGAGTTAAAAATGGAAATATGAAAAATATACAAATTATATAAAAAATTTCACAAAAAATTGGACACGAAAAGTATCTCTAGTAGAGCCATAAATAGTCCTACACACAACATCCTACAATCTAAAGGAAAAATGGATCCCAAACCATTTCCAAAGGAACTCATGACAATAAAGTGAAGAGATTCTTGAGTAGGGAAAAACTAGAGCATCGTGGATGAGGAGAACATAATGGGGGAAAGGTCAGTATATTTTTATGGGTTGCACAAGTCAAGATTTAGTTGATAGTTAAAGCTATGGGATTTAATGGTAGATAAACTTCCAATAGCCTAACATTAGATCTCACAATGCATATCAGTATAGAGTGACAACTAAGCGAGTTCTTCCTAGTTATAAGTAATAAAAACAAATTCTATATTTAAAATGTTGTAGGAATATAAATCAAAATTGCAATAAATTTGGAAATGATTTTTTTTTTAATATAAAATTTAATTTTTAAAAAATAAAAATAGAAATTTTTATTTGAAAAAAATATAATAAATAATAAATTGCATATTAAAAAAATCTACCCATTGAAAAACAGTAAATTCTATATTGAAGTATGATGGAAAACATTAATTTTGTAATTGTTAAAAATAGTAAATTTCTATAATAAAGAATAATAGAACAATAAATTTTATTACTAAATATTTGTATTTATTTCAAATTTTTAATGGAATTCCAATTTCAGTTTGAATTTGATAATTATGGGTTGATCATTTCCTTGCAAAAATATATTCACAATGAAATCAGATCATCAAACCCTCAATGATATTTCACCTTTGTGCTTGGTATTTGATGGAGATGGTGAGAAATAAAACAAATATCCATGACTTTCATATATCTCCCGGTAGCTTATTGTTGCCATGAAATCCAACCTAAAGGTTGCTCTGCTTTGTTTGGTGGGAGAGATAGTCCTTAAAAATGCCAAACCCTTATATTTTTTGAATGCTAAATAACCCTTACATTCTTTGAATTCAAGTTTCTCCGATTCATATTTTTGGAATAATTATTTTGAACTAATCAATATTTGTGATTAATCAAGAAGACTTGTTAAAAAAAACCTTACATTATTGGATAGAAGCCTCGTTTAAAAAAGCCTCACATTACTGGAAGGCAACAACAGTTATATTTCATAAAGTTAATATCGACACGATATTTCATACAATTTTAAATATCAATTATCCCATCATCGTACTAACAGGGTTTGAATGAATATTATCCATCAGCAGTGGAACAAGAGATTATATGTGTTCACCTACATAGCACGGTTCTATATCAAAGTATAATACACAATTCATTTTTATGAGGATATTGGTCACCAACAATAATGTTTCTTGCAATCATTGAATTAGTTACAAGAGAGGAGAAAGAAAATATTACCAAGATATTGACTACAAGAGCTGGAGCTACGAGGAAAGTCACTCTTCCCTAATAGCAGGACATATTTATAAGGACCTAACCTAAGTTTCTATATCTTGCGAATTATATGGAAATTTTAGTGTATTGCACATGAACACAATGATAAAGATTCTTAATTACATGAAAATTTCAGTGTAGATAAAAAGGTCCTTAATTACTTGAAATTTCCACAGTACATGAATTGGATGAAATGTTTTTCACATTGGCATAAAGACAGAGGATTAATAATATGAAACTAAAACTTTTTCATGAAAACATAAATATAATTAAACAATTACTGGCTCCTGTCTTGGATGATATCCAATGGTAGTTGTTTCTAATAAAGCATGTAATGTGATTATTAATATTGTAAAAGAATGCTTCGGGTGCATATCATAGATTGTTATTTAAGAACAACGTTGAAGTCAGGAGAAATAGAAATAGTTGAGTATTGTCTTCTCCATTATGAAAAAAAAGGGAATATGAGAGAGGTAGTTAAAGCCAACATCAACTTATTGACACGTCCAGATGTCCATAAATCAAGAACGTTTATTGCCAATAAAATAACGCCCCTTAAACCGAACAGCAGGGTCATAATTGAACCAATTTTTGGATAGGAAGAGGATTCAATCACACAATAACACAAGTATTTCACACACAAAACAATGAGTTGCGGCTCTTCACTTAATCTCAATCACTCTAAATCACAATCTGAATACAATGAACCCAATGAAGGGTATTTAACCTAAATTGACATGCACACACTCTCACATAACTCAACTCGATCATCACTCACTTAACTAACTCTCTAACTCACTCACCAAATATATCTATCACTCAACTCAACTAATTTACTTAACCATTTTTCTAACAATGCATGCGGGAGGTAATTACTTATTTTAACACTCCCCCTTAATTACGACCGCTAAACTAAAACATAACTCATGAAAAATCAAACATGTATGCTGCTCTCTGTCTCAGATAGGCTTAAAACACCCAAGTTTCTTTTGTGAAACTCAAACAAATCTACTGCTAGTGGCTTTGTAAAGATATCTGCCAATTGATCACTCAATTTACAAGGCTTCATGTGAAATTCTTAATTTCTCATAAGTTCTCGAATAAAGCGATATATAGTATCAATATGCTTGATATTTTGATGAAACACACTATTATTGGATAGTGCAATCACTGATGTGTTGTCATAGTATATCGTTGTTGATCCTTTTTGTTGTTTCTTGAGTCCATCCAATACTCTTCTTAACCATACTACTTGACTTGTTGCGGAAGTTGCTGCTACATATTCTTCTTCTGCTGATGATAGTGTCACAATAGCCTGCTTCTTAGATGCCCATGCTATCACTCCTAAATGAAGATGGAACACATAACCGGACGTTCTCTTCTGATCATCCAAACTTCCTGCAAAATCACTATCTGTGAATCCAATCAATTCTTTCTTTTCTATACTTGCATACATTATGCCATAACCTCTTTTTCCTGCTATGTATCTCAGAATTCTTTTTCAAACACTCCAATGTGTGTCTTTTGGAGTCTCCATAAATCTGGAAATCAAACTCACTCCTTGCATAATATCTGGTCTTGTAGCTGTGAGATACATGTGTCTGCTAACCAATCTTTCAAATAGAGTTGGATTGACATATGCTGCTTCATCATCCTTGCTTAAGTTTATACCTGTTGCAACTGCTGTAGGTACAGGTTTGCAATAATTCATCCTGAATCTTTTTAACAAATATCTTGCATATTTATTTTAACAAATAAATATTCGTTTTTCAGATTTCTCAACTTCTATGCCAAGAAAATATTTCATGAGACCAAGATGTGTCATCTCAAATTATTTCATCATGACTTCTTTAAATTCATCTAGCTCAAGATCACCTCTAAAAATCATATCATCAACATATAAGAAAAAAATCAAAATCTGTCCATGCTCATTTACCTTTGTGTATAAGGTAGGTTCAATGTTGCTTCTGCAAAATCGATTCTTGATCATGTAACTGTCGATTCTGCTATACCATGCTCTAGGTGCTTGCTTAAGTCCATAGAGCGCTTTCTTCAATCTGTAAACTTTATCTTATTTACCTTCAATTTCATATCTTGGAGGTAGCTGCACATAAATTTCTTCTTCTAAAATTCCATTCAAGAAGGCTGATCTGACATCCATCTAATATACATTCCACTTGTTATGATTTTTTGTCACTAGAACTGCTCTTACAATATCCAATCTAGCTACCAGAGAAAATGTTTCCCCAAAGTCTATTCTCGGTTGCTGCGAAAATCATTTTACTACAAGTCTTGATTTAAATCTATCAATCTCACCTTTCTCATTCACCTCTGTCTTGTACACCCACTTCACACCAATGAGATTCTTATTGTTTGGTAAATCAACCAAATCCCATCTATCATTCTTTTCAATTGAATTAATCTCTTCATCCATGGCTTGCACCCAATTTTCATCTCTGATTTCTTCTTCAAAAGAAGAAGGTTGGAATTCCAACAATTAAAAATTTGAACTAACATCCAAATCATCATAAATATCTTTCAAACTTCTAATATTTTTCTTACTATTGATTGATTTATTACTTGATTCACTGCTTGGAGAATTTTGGTTTGCTGATCTGCTTGAAGATCCATGCTGCTCTGAAAATCTTGGAGTCCTTGCTGGTGTGACTCTATTTGGTGTTTGTTCTCTTGATTCTTGTTGCTCCTTTTCTTCTACAACATCCTCCTCCATCAAAGGTGTTTGTGCATCAGTTAGTGTGTCTACAGTCCCATTCCATGACTCTTGTTCTTTGAACACAACATCTCTGCTATTGATTGTCTTTTTGGTGACAGGGTTATACAATTTGTAAGCTTTTGACTACTCACTATAACCAGTAAATATACATTTTTCACTTTGATCAACTGTTTTGCCTCTTATTTTCTTAGGCACTTGTGCATAGGCTCCACATAAAAAAACTCTGAAATGAGATACACTGCATGACATACCTGACCATGCTTCCTTTGGAACTCTGTTCATCACACTTTTTGTAGGAGATATATTTATCACATAAACTGCACATGCAACTGTCTCTTCCCAATACTCATAGACAAGTGTCTTTCTTTCAACATGCTCCTTGTCATGTTCATGATGGTTCGAATCTTTCTCTCTGCTACACTATTCTGGTGCACGGTGTATCTAGTTGTAAATTGTCTTCTAGTTTCATTGTGTTTGCAATACTCATGGAATGCCTTCGAATCATATTTTCCACCACGATCAGATTTCAATTCCTTGATCTGTCGATCACTTTGATTCTCCACTAATGCTTTGAACTCTTTCAACTTTGCAAAGGTTTTAGACTTCTGCTTCAAGAATTAAACCCATGTCTTCCTACTATGGTCATCAATAAAAGTGAGGAAGTAAGAGCTTCCACCAATTGACTGTGTCCTCATAGGTCCACAAAAGTTGGTATGCACCAACTTAAGTGGTTTCTTTGCTCTGTAAGAAACTCCTTTCATAAAACTTTCACGGTGTTGCTTTTCCAGGATGTAACACTCATAAGTGCTAGTAGGTTCTTTGATGGGAGGTGAACCTCTGACCATTTGTTTCTGCTGCAACAATCTTGAACCGGAAAAATGCAAGTGTCCAAATCGAAAGTGCCATAACCAGTAATCATCATAACATGTAGTTGTAAAATAACTAACATGATGATTGTGGTTCATAATTAGAGGAAGGATTTTATTCATCGTCATCTACATCTTTGCAATCAACTTATTTCTTGGGAAATTTTCATAAATAACACACTGTTGCCCCTGAAAGATAACTTTGTATCCTTTCTGCATCAATTGACCAACACTTATCAAATTGTGTTTGAGCCCAGGGACATAATATACCTCTGATATGGTATTTGGCTCCCCCTGATTGGTCACAATGTTGACCACTCTTTTGCCATCTACATCCACAGTCTTGTTAGTCCCGAAATTTACCTCTGTCTTCATAGATACATCTAAATTTGCAACCAAGTTCTTGTTGCTTGTCATATGGTTACTGCAACCACTGTGTAATAGCCAGACTTTATCAAACGGTTCATGCATGTTGTTTCATGCTAGAAACATGGAGTCAGTATTTTCTGTACTAACATTAGCTCTCTGATTTCCTTGATCAGCTATATTCTTCCTACAATCACGAGCATAATGACCAAATTTATTGCAAGAATAACACTTCACCTATGATTTTTCAAACCTTTGATTTTTGTGAAATCTTCTGCTATTGTTGCTTCCACTTTGTTGCTCATGATCTTCTCAGCTTCTCTGTGAGCACCATAGCTTCCAACTTGTCCTCTGCCTCTCGATCGACCTCTACCTCAACCTCTTGAAATATAAACTTGACTTTTGAAGCCGGTTTCTAAAGTGGAATCCTTGTTTATGTCTTTCCTTGCCCCATGCGATAGAAGGGATCCCATCAACTCATCAACTGTCAGTTTTTCCAAATCCTTTGCTTCTTCTATGGCTGCTACCACAACATCAAACTTGGTAGACAGAGATCAAAGAACATTCTCAATTTTTGTTCAATCTTTAACATCTTCACCATAGATTTTTAACTGATTGACGACAGACGTGACCCTAATCATGAAGGAATCAATGTCCTCTGTCTCCTTCATCTGCAAACTTTCGAAGTCTCTACTAGTATTCTGTAATTTAACAATATTAAATTTGGTCATACCTTGATAGCTTGTCGCCAAAGTTTCCCATAATTCCTTGTTGCATAAGTTATCATGATCTTTTGGAACACTGCTCGGTCCACTCCTTGTTGTATAAGAAGAAACTCTTGTGCATTCATCCACTTGTCTTTTTTCAATTGCTCTCTGTCTGCATTGCTGAGGGCTCATTCTTTTGCGTCGTTCTGAGGTTCTGCAAACCCAAACTTGACATGGTCCCATACATCATGTGCTTTTAGCATAGTCTCCATTTTAATAGCCCACACGTCATATTCTTTCCCAGTAAAATAAGCAATTTGTGGCTAAAAATTTGATGTGGCCATCTTGCCTAAAAAAAAAAAATTCACAAAAACCCCAAATTTCTCTTTTTATTTTTATTTTTATGAAAACTTTGCAAAACTCCTTAAAAAACACTCTTTTTTTTTATATAATATTTATTTTTTAAAATAATGTATATATAATTTTTTTTGGGATAAACACCCTCTTTAAAACCTTTATTAGAAAAAAATTATAACTTTACAAATCTCTTTTTCAAAAATAAAACTTTCCTTTTTAAATCCATAAAGACTTGTACCTATAGTATATAATTTTTTATTAAAATAATGTATATATAATTTTTTTTTTTTGTTTTTAAACCCTCTTTAAAACCTTTATTGGAAAAAAAATATAACTTTACAAATCTCTGAAAAAAAAAAAACCTTTTTTTCCAAATCTTTAGAGACTCGTACGTATAGTATATCAAATCTCTAAACAAAATGGTGGGTACGATTTCCAAACCCAAACCACCCACGTGACCTTTAATATAATAAAATATAACACCTTTTGAAAAAGGCTGATGGTCACGTATCACAATTCAACCGTTTTTTGACTTTTGTTTCTGTTCACAGCTGTCGGCCGAATTTTGAAACCTGCTTCAGCATCTCCGGAGAACCTGTGGAACTCCGCGTTAAAAAGAAAATTGTTTACGGCGTTCTGCTTTTGGTTTTTTCTCCGGATTTGCTCGTTCATGAATTTTTTTTTCATTCTTCAGTTTTGATACCAATTTGTTGGATAAACATAAGATTCAATCACAAGTATTTTACACACAAAATAATAAGCTGCGGCTCTTCAATTAATCTCAATCACTTTAAATCACAATCTGAATACAATGAATCTGAGAAAGGTATTTAACCTAAATTGACACGCACACACTCACATAACTGAACTTCATCATCACTCACTTAGCTAACTTTCTAATTCACTTACCAAATCTATCAATCACTCAACTCAACTAATTTATTTAACTATGTCTCTAACAATACAGGCTGGAAGTAATTACTTATTTTAACACCGATCACCACACACGATCTCCTTCAGTGGAATGCAAGGAAATGTTCCATCGTGAAGGCACTCCTGCTTAGTCCTCTGTTTTAAAATGTACCTTAAAGTCAAGCGCTGCAACCTCATCCGGGTTTCAAAACTACCGTGATTCGCACAACGATGAAATTCTATTTTAGATTGAAAAGTTTAAGATATAACGGAAGAGGTTTAATGCATGAAATGATAAGTCGCTGTATCAGCGTTCTAGCAATGAGAGCAGATTCTGGATGAATAGCTTTTACCAAGATTTTCCTTCTTAAACATAATTTCCCCATCATCGAGTTTAAAAGATGTTTTATCTTTAATTAACCAACGCTCCCCCACCATCAAGTTTAAAAGGTGTTTCATCTTTAATCAACCAACGTTTATATTTTATCATAGGGTTTTTTAAACTAAATTTGAACCGGAGTGGGTTCGTTGCTCCCCCACCATCCAGTTTAAAAGGTGTTTCATCTTTAATCAACCAACGTTTATATTTTATCATAGGGTTTTTTAAACTAAATTTGAACCGGAGTGGTTTCGTTGTTTGGACGTCTAGGTATTTCTTTGACATAATTTTTTTAAATTGTATTGGGAAATAAATATGTATTTCGAATTGTTATTTTTAAATTTTAAAAGTTATTTTTTATATTGATGTCTATCTAAGTTTTGAAGGGGTAGTGTAATTGTTTTCTATTTTATTTTATTTTATTTATATTTTTTTGTTATTTCTATTTTTCTGAGTAATTTTTCTGGTAATTTTTTCTAATTTCCTTAAAATTCCCCCAAAAATAATTAGAAGTTTAAATTTAAATTATAATTATAATTATATTGTTTGCAAAAATCTAATATATAAAAAAATGTATTGCAAAATTCAAATGAAAAGAGAAAAATATTAATAATCAAACTACAATTTTAAATCCTAAATAGACACTAAATATTTTATTTAAATTGAATTACCATATAAAAAAAATTCGGATAAATTAAAAAAATAAAACAAAAATCAACCCATATACATTTACAAAAACACAATTTATCTCTTTAATATTGGTCTTACAAACACAAACTACCCATGGCACTTTAAAACATATATAGTGTCTTTTGGATGTATTAATTCTTTTATGTTTGTAATATTTTTTTGCACTGTAATTTTGAAAATATATTTATATATCGTATAATTTCAAATTTAATACATTTTAAAGTTTTAATATAAAATAATATTTTTACAATAATAATTTGTAAAATTAATATATTTTAATGTAATAATAATAATAATATATTATTATAATAATTCTTTTAATTAACTTTATTATATTGCGCAAACATTTTAAAAATTAATTATCTAATTAAATATTTAAATATTTAAAAGAGTAACATTATATCAATTTTAAAAAATTATAATTAAAAAAAATGGATTATACTATATTAACGGATACAAGAGCGGTATAGTCTATAGCGAGGAACTTGTAAATTAGTGAGTATTGGTAGTTCAGTTAAAACGTGTCAACAATGTACTAAGTTTTGGCAATTCCGCTAGAGCGTGACAACAAGCGTCCAGATGAGAGCGGCGGACGGTGGACGATCATATATCTTGGTAAGCAAGTTGTTCTTATGAAATTTAGAAAAATTATATGTTTATATATATAAAATGAAGGTTAATTAATAAATGAAATAATAATTATTTTAAGGGGAAATTACGATTTCTTGTTATTCAAAACACATTTATGAATACATAATAGGTTAGGAAATTTGAGAGGCACTCAAACATTCTACTTAATTGTAATAGCCTTTATCAATGATAATGTTGTTTTAATTTAAGATTGAAGTATGTTTTAAAGAATGGAAAAAAGCCATGAACTACATGAAAACATTTATGTAATAAATATTATATTAATAAAAATATAAATTAAAAGTATTGAGGAATGGGACACTTGAAGATGAGACTTTTCCTTAAAATAATTCTTCCATGATAAAGTTTCTAGATGAAATTTTAGATAAACTTAATGTATGAGAGAGAAAGATACATTAAGTTGCTTAGCTAGAGAAAGATGTTAAGTTTGGATAAGCCGAAAAACATCATGAGATATATACAAATGAGCTTTTTAGGAAAAATCTAGGTGGGTTGTTGTGGATGACCACAAAAGTGGGGCGCCGCTAAAGGAAACATCCAACATGGAAGAAATGTATGAAATACCTAGGAAACAATCAACAAAGGTGCCGATTCTTGGGGGAAAGTATTCTTAGCACACGGAATTGGAGGCACACTTCATGGTTGGGTGGCGAGTGTTCTTCCTTAGTACAATTTGTTGCTATGAATTATGGTTAGAGAATCTGAGAAAGATTCTAATGCATCTGAATTTTGAAAGTAGTGTGAATGCATATAGCCTTTGTATTTATTCAAGCGCATATAGTTAGCAGTTAATGTTGAAGCTTGTGTATGTTAGGAATTATTCTATGTATCTTACAAAGTATCCTTTTTAATACATATAGATCCAGTAACCAATTATAATGATTAGATATTCATATCTATTTTAACATTTACAAATAAATGTATAGTATATCCTAAAAAATATATATATACTACAATATAAGGAATGTCATCCATAAGAATGATCAAAATTCAATATTACAAAATTGTTTGCATGTGAATGGCTACAGCCAAGGGGGAGTGTTAAACTTCAATCTACATGTGGGGTATAAATTGAAAACCATAGAAAGGGAATTAGTTAGGAAGTACCCTATTGATAGAATTACTGGTATTTGATATATCTATTATGGATAGCCTGCATAGATATACATACTATGTTAGGAAATATGAATTATGAGGAACTGAAAATATGAGGCTTTGGATTGAATGTGAATGCAATTAGAGACCATACGATGATTGTTCTAGAAAACTATGTACTAATATCATTTAGTTATTTAGTTAGCTAAAATAGATTTTTATTATTTTCGTAGACATATTGGGATTAGGATGACCAATGTCTAATGAGGATAAAAATGTTAACCTTACAATTTTTTTTGGATTCATATATGATAACAAAAAATGGAGTAAATTAATTCACAGTATGTCGAAGTGCATGAAGCACACCATTGATCATTCCTGATTTTAACCCTATAAGCTACCAATTACTAGTTTTAAGTGGATGAGATCATATGTTTAAAAGTAAGTAATTTCCAGCTATTCATGAAGACAAGTATGAATAGGAGTAACTAGAAAGGATTAACAATCAATGAGATGGAAAAGATTGTAAGAACATAGACTAGAGGCCTAAGGATAATAGTAATGTTACTGATGTTTTCGTAGCATTGAAATCGGTTAACCAAGTTTCAAGCTTGAATCAATGCTTTGGGAAACTAGTAACTTAGTTTGAGTCAGTCACTGAGAATGATTTCATTAATGGTTAGGTTTGAATGCGGAATTTTAGCCCGTGTTTCAAAGAAACAAATAGAAATATTTCCAAACATAGACAAATATAAATCAATTATCTATATAAAATATGAAAGAGAAGTATAATGATAAAAATAACTATTATAATTTAAACAAATCAATATATTTTCAAACATAGACATGGATCATAAATAAATTATCTATATAAAAGATGAAATGGTAGTATAATTATAAAAATAACTATTATAACTGGGTCATCATTGTAACTAACCCTGCTATAATTACCATAATGGAATTCGTCTAAAGTATTGAAAAATTTAGATGCATAAAAAAAATACGATGTAAATTATGAAGCAAAGAGTACATTTCAAAAGTTCGTGGAACAGGCGATAATTCCCTTCAATTCAATATACCTAAATTATATTATTAACAATTTCCAGAGGCATATTATCCCCAAATCCTGAATATATGAGTGGCATGTCATGGAAACCCTGCTGGAAGACGAGGTTGTGCCCAGGGTCATGAGACCATCCTGGAGAGGATCTTGGAACTAAATGTGAGGCTGGGATAAATAACATAAGATAATAAATAATATAATGGAGCTACAAGTCCAGTATTCCGGTAAGCAGTAGTTTATATAAATGCTGGGCACTGAAGTATTGTCGCTTAGTAGTCTCAAATGTGCACGATAGTGTATTGAACCTTCAAATGTAGAAGAAAAAACCTATAAAGTACAAATATCATTTAAAATTGTAAACAACATACATTTAGAGGAGTATGAACGTCAGTATCATATTTAAACCCTCGATTTGATCGAATGATCGAATATAGATATTTGAAATAAAGGAAGTAAGGGTGCACCCCAAATCACTTACCATTTTAAATTAGAATCAGCTATAGAAGGAGGTGCATACTTCAAGGGAGATCTTGATGGATACATTCTATAAAATCAATGAACGACTAGAGGAGAGCTGAATTTAGTCTAGGCTATTTCAATGATGAATAAATCATAAATAGATCGACAATTTCCAAGCCATGACAAAGAACTTATTCCAAGTACAAGGAAAAGTGATCGAAATACATAATTAACATCAATAAATATGAATAGAGAAAAACCAACATTGGGGGTCACTGAAAAATTATAGCATTATTTCCAAAACTCGAAGAAATAGTCAATGATGCTAATTATTTCAAGAAATTTATGCTTGGTAGGGTGGTTGTGATGCAACTTGCACTGACCTTGGACCATGTCAATAACTAAAGATTCATTAGTTAACCTCAACTTATACAAAGAAAAAAAGTATTTAGGACAAAAAATTGGAACCCAACTTCAATTAATTGTACCAATTAAAAATTTACCTGAAGTGATCAGAAAGAGATGCAGGGGCTTTGAATTTTCCAGTATGCTTTAGAAAACATCAGTTGGGAGAATCTCTGCACCTAGGATCAGATAACACCAAGAAAAATAGAAATAGGGTAGTAGGATTTTTTTAAACCCTATAGGAAAAATATTAACCCATAAAAAAATTTGTTGCAATCAACATAAAACTCAAGGTGGGATTTTTGTACACGTGAGGTAACTCCTATTGCGAGGAAAACAAAATATTCATTAGTTAAACTCAACTTATATTGAGAGAAAATGTATTTAGGACAATATATTGGAAACCAACTTCAATTCATTATACCAAATGAAAATTTACCTCCAGTGAGTGAAAAGAGATGCAGGGGCTTCGAACTTGTCGGTATTCTTTAGAGCACATTGTTTGGGAGACTCTCTGCACCTAGGATCATATAACGCCAAGAAAATTAGAAGTAGGGGAGTAGGATTTTTTTGAACCCTATACGAAAAATATTAACCCATAACAATTTTTTTTTGCAACCAATACAAACTCAAGGTGGGATTTTTTTACTTGTGAGGTAACTCCTATTGCAACAAAAAATGAGTTGAAATGTAACCAAGGTATTTTTGAATTTTACCATAAGGCCAAGCATCAAAATGCTCAAATGAACAAAGTGGTGAGGTCATTAGGCTCAAAGAGTAGTGACAACTACAACATATGGTTCAATAGTTCACGACAAAAAAAATTAGTGTTATGGTAAGTCAACCCTCACCGTAGATTCATGCGAACATCTCGGGGTTGCACATTACATAGTGGATCACATGTGACCATGTGAACAGGACATATGTGGAAATTTCAGAGTGGATCACTATATAGGCTCAATTTATTAGCATTAAAAGAAAATTAGTTGTAATTATGCACCGAGAGATAATTATACAGTTCAAGAATTTAGGTATAATTCCAAAGATAGAAAATTAGAAATATAATTAATATGGATATGCTTTCAAGTAATAAGTTGCAAACAATATCTATGCTACACTATCATTGTTGTGCTAAGACTTATTCGATTAAGACATAAGGTAAGTAATAAAACCTAAATGATATCATTTTATTAATGTAAACATGTGGAAATGAGACCTTATAAAACATCATGAGAAAAGTTAAGCACCATATGAAAAATATGTATGAAAATAAAATAAAAGATATTAATACATTTATATAACAGTTAAAGACTAGGGTGTAAGATATGGATATAGATAATCAGAGATAGCCTTGGAAAATGAGCATTAACTCTTAAGAGTGGTAGATTATGAGAGTTAATACGAAGGGGATTGAAATAAAGTGAAATTGATGGGATACTTTAGATGCATTATAGAGATATAGGATCAAGTAAGGCTTTATAGCTCTTTCAAATGTGATTTCAAATGTGAATTTAATAGTGTAGAATTAAGGTTGTGGTATTATGATGAGGTTTCTAACTCAAAACCCATAGAGGTTTAAATATGGGTGTCTCCATCCTCAACTCATATAGTATAAGCAAGTTGAGAGTTAAAACATAGAAAAAGGGTAATATGTGGAATTGAAAGTCATACATCATGGTTATATATATATGCAAGTATGGCAGAAGGGTTGAAAGGAAAATATTTGAACTTGCATATAACGAGGAACGTGACACCAATTTTGGGAAACTTTGACTAGTAAACATACATGAAATCCAATTTCCTCTACTAGTTAAAGAACTAAATTATAAATTATTATTATTTTACCATTATTATATCTAAAATTATTCACATTATATGTATTAAAAATAATATTAATAAATACTCAATTAGTTCCAAGAGAATTGTGCACAAACGTTTGAAATACAAGTGGCTTATTAACTATAACAATTCTAAATGATCTCCTTCCAATTCCACTCAAATGATATGCAATCCTTACAGACCTTTAGAATGCAACATAACAAGATGTATTTGAGGACACTTTCTTTTATTAAGAGATTGGATTTCAATTTGAAAACAACGAGAGATGATGAGTCTTCGACAAAGGAGGTGTTGGTTGAAGAGATCGTTGCTGAAAAATACCCACTAATGAAGGTTATTACCTCCTCATGGTCCATGGAAACATAGGTGGAATAGGTACCTCTGAAAAAAAACTTGAAAAAAGCACTAGATAAACAATACCAACAAATATATCTTTCAATATAGTTAAGTGAGATTTTGCAGAAGTTCCATTTTAGAATAAAATACAGAGGTGAGTATGTAAAATTGAGGGAGGGGGAATTCATACTAGTGTTTGGATATGTTATTGGTATGGAGCCGGTTTCAGTGTTTTGTGAGAAGTGTCTCTTAGGAAATTTTATGAGGAATTTATCAGAATGAGGCTTAGATAAGTGAGTGTAAGAACATTGGGGGAAGAGCATGGGCTATATTCCTCAAGTATGAATTTCAATGAAGGGATAGATCAATGTGGATTTTAATGGTAGACTAGATACAAAATTTGTGAAGAAAAATGTGTACTTATAGTGTTCTTCAAGTTTCATGCTTAAATTTTGGTGCCAAAAATTTAACTTGAAGAACGAACGATTGGTTGTTCAACATATCTGGGTTATTTTTCCTAGTTTTACTGAACTACTATGGACCAAGGATTTTATGGAAAGGATTGGATCAATACTTCAAAAACTAATTTAATTCAATGGTAAGGTGTCAGAGTCTGTTGTAGTTATTGATATAAGTATGGTAAGGATTCTCATTAAAGAGTACTTTATTAAAGGCTTGGTCACCAAAAGAGGTGACCTTGGGTGAATCGATTTTCAAACAACTCGTCGACTACTTGGGAGTTCCCTTTAATTTTTCTTAATTTCATGAGATATGGAATTTAAGATGCACTTGTAATTTATTTACTTCAATAGATTAACGAAGGAAGAGGGTGAAGTCAGAGCCATTTCATGGAGAATTTTTAGTCAATCGAGACTGAAAAATGATGTTACTACAATAGGAGACTAGTTCATTGTCATGAGGATTAGAGAAGAGATTTCGATACATAAAGTTACCTAAGAACAAGGTTGTTCACAACCATAAAAAATGATGGGGGTAATCCCCACAGTCCCGATTTTTCATTCCCAACTTTCACTCTTCCGTGTGATTTTAATGCCTCCAAAATTTCACCCAACTAAAACCCAACAATTGGGCAATCTCACATTGCTCTTACCTCTTGAACTGGAAATTTAACTATACCTATGTTCTTTTAATATCTCAATCTGAGATTAAGATATTAAATTAATTTCCTCTTATATTTATGAAAGGCATCCCATTTAAATGCCCCAATCACAATCTAGGCAACTCAAATCTGAATGCAGAAGCTTCATCTTCTAGCTAATGGTTTAGGCCATAACCCATACACTGCTTGAATGGTGCTCTTCTATAAAACCCGAATTTCATAAAGGTATAGAAACATATCAGGGCGCGGTGATATCAAATCAAGGTATATGATTAAATCATGTAATAGGGACTCACAGCACTACCACTTAACATTACATTAACACAAATTCAGCCTTCTATTCATATACCTCTCCAAATGAAAACTATTATTAAAGGTCCTCGGCCCCACAACGTTTATCAAAAGGACTCAATTACAATCTCGAGCTTCACAAGATCATACCTTAGACCTTGGCTAATTAATCATAAAGGCATTGCGCCCACTCCAATTATATTAAAACCTCCAACCACAAGCAAATACATAACCCATATGGATACTCCAACACAGGTTGAACTTATTATGAAACAAGACCTTTTTCCACATAGTATTCGAGCCCAATTATCATTATAATACCACGGCTTGTGTGACTTACGACTATGGTCTATAAATACATCTCAGTCCACAAGGTTTTGACCTTGAGCCCATTAACATTTACACCAGCGATTAACACAGTACATTTGGGCCCGCCGACCAGTTAACATTCCTTGTCCATCCAACGGCTGATGGAGTGTCGCATTGGCCTAGATGATTCAACGATCACAAACGCAGATCGCGTGACTTAAAGGAACGAGTGTTAATTCCCAATTGTTGCACGATGTAAGTGGTATCATGAAACCGCTCTACTCCATGTGTCAATCAGATAGTGAAATCACGTTGGTTTTACAAAAAAAACTTACCACTTTCTAACAAAAGTGAAAATGCTGGTATTCCCCCCAGAAACTGCCCCAATTGTTTGTCCTCATGGTTATGATTCAAGGTTCCATTCCTCTTTGCTCAGGATTCCGTCAGTGCCTTTCCACTATGGTCCATTTCTTCACTGTTGTTTTAGTTAATTCCCGTTGACCACCATTAACACGTCGCCTCCAACTCGAGTTAAGGTAGGGAATACAACGCCAATGCCTTTCTTCTATCACAATGACCACGGTCAACCCGCTCTATTTCAGTCAGAAGAGCTACAAGCTAATATACTCTCACTAGGCGTTTAATTCCTTTGCATTCTCCAACCACACACAATGCATTATAAAGCCGAATAATAGGGCATGTCAAGGCATCCTTATGCCTTCGCCTATTGACTTTGAATCCAGTTATACGGAAATCAATTTCCTGGTTTCACATATCAACTAAGCCAGTCCTCCATTACAAGGGTCTCTACAGGGAATTCGAACCCCACCACCATGACTTCTTAACAGGATTTCACCTTTAAATTCACACGCAGAGGTTCATACCATACATAATTACAGAGATTCATAATATAACTAATCAATGAATGCACAAATATGCAAGGTATTATCTATACATATTTTAAACAAAAAAGGCACAGTAAGATTGAGACAATTTCCTTAATTACACAGTGAATTAACTTACAAGTCTTTAACTAGCCAAATCTTCAATCAATTGGCCCTTCTCCTTTACTCTGTCTCCTCTACAGTTCTATGCAACCTATGCAGGTCTCTAAGCAGGTCTCCCTTTTCTTGTTTTCCTTATCAGGCTTATTCTGATACAAAAGTAACAAAATCGATTCAATTCTTCTAACGGCTCAAAAATCTTCAAATCTTTAACTCTTAGACTAACCTTCTGACAGAAAGAGACGGATTGTCTCTTCCTATGCCCACTAGTCATCTGGGTAGTTACATTTTCCTCTTTAATTAACTAAAAGTAACTCAATTATGAATAATTACATGGGGAAATAAAACATGAGACCCCCCTTTATATTTATTTATGTACAAATGTTGTTTTGAGCCTAATGCCCCTACATCAGACTCCCTATGTTAAAATAGTTCATGATCTCCTGATCATGTGATTTCATCTTTATCTGCCTAGATCCCATACTTTGTTCTGCAACTGGTCATCAGTTCGAGTGTTCTCCCTTTGTATTCTTCCAGGCTTCCATATCTTGGTCTGCATCTTCGCACTTTCTATGCCCTCACAGTCTGTGACTTTCTTCTTCTTGCTGCTGTTGTTTCTCTGTTTCCTTGTTGTTGTCCTTTTCTAAGGCATCTTCTACATCAGTTTTCCTATCAGTGCTATTTATCTATCTAATCTTTCCTTTGACTGATGGACTCTTAAGGTGAAGAGATTCTTCAGTAGGGAAAAACTAGAGCATCATGGATGAAGAGAACAGAATGAGGGAAAGGTGGGTATATGTTTATGAGTTGCATAAATCAAAATTATTAAGTTGACAGTTAAAAACTATGGAATTTAGTGGTGGAAAAACTTTCAATCCCTTAACATTGGAATCTCTTAACATTGGATCTGCATATGATTATAGAGTGACAACTGGGAACTTAAGGTTTAATAAAAACAAATTATATATTTAAAATGTTGTAGAAAATATAAATTGAAATTGCAATAAATTTGGAATTGATTTTTTTTAATATAAAATTTAATTTTAAAAAATCGAAATTTCTATTTTAAAAAAATATAATAAATAATAAATTGCATATCAAAATAATTTACCCATTGAAAAGCACTAAATTCTATATGAAAGTATGATGGAAAACATTAAGTTTGTAATTGTTCAAAATAGTAAGTTTCTATAATAAAGAATAATAGAATAATAAAATCTATTATTAAATATTTGTATTTATTTCAAATTTTTAATTGAATTCCAATTTCAATTTCAATTTGATAATTATGGGTTGATAATTTCCTTGCAAAATTAGATTCAAAATGAAATCAGATCATCAAACAGTCAGTGATATTTCAGCTTTGTGCTCGGTATTTACTGGAGATGATGATAAATAAAACAAATATCGAAGACATTCATATATCTCTCGGTAGCTTATAGCTTCCATGAACTCCAACTTGAAGGCTGCTATGCTTTGTTTGGTGGGATAGGGTAGTCCTTAAAAATTCCAAACCCTTACATTCTTTGAATGCTAAATAAACCCTTAGATTCTCTGAATTAAAGTTTCTACGATTCATATTATTGGACAGAAGCCTTGCTTAAAAAACCCTCACAAAATTGGAATGCAACAACAGTTATATTAAATACAGTTAATACAGGCATGGTATTTCATAACATTCTAAACATCAATTGATCCCATCATCGTACTAACAGGGTTTGAATGAATATTATCCATCAGCGGTGGAACAGGAGATATGTCTTCACCCACATAACACGGTTCGATATCGAATTATAATACGCAATTTTTTTTTATGAGGATGTTGGAGGCCAACAATAATGTTTATTGCAATAATTGAACTACTTACAACAGAGGAGAAAGCTAAGATTACCAAGATACTGACTATAAGAGCTGAAGCTACCAGGAAAGTCACTTTTCCCTAATAACAAGACATATTTTATAAGGACCCGATCTAAGTTTCTATATCTTGTGAATTATATGGAAATTTCAGTGTACTGCACATGAACACAATGATAAATATTCTTAGTTACATGAAAATTTCAGTGTAGATAAAAAGGTCCTTAATTACTTGAAATCTCCACGGTACATGAATTGGATGAAATCTTTTTCACATTGGCATAAAGACATAGGATTAATAATATGAAACTAAACCTTTTGCACGAAAACCTAAATATAATTAAAGAATTTCCGGCTCCCATCGTGGATGATATTCAAAGGCAGTCGTTTCTAATAAAACATGTAATCTGATTATTAAGATTGTAAAAGAATGCTTCGGCTGCATATCGTAGATTTTTCTTTAAGAACGTTGATGAAGTCAGGAGAAATAGAAATAGCTGAGTACTGTCCTCGCCATTATGTGACAAAAAGGGAATATGAGAGAGGCCGCTAAAGCAAACATCAACTTATTGACACATCCAGATGTCCACAAATCAAGAACGTCTATTGTCAATAAAACAACGCCCCTTAAACCGATCATCAGGGTCATAATTGAACCGATCACCAACACAATGTCTCTTTCAATGGAATGTAGGGAAATGTTCCATCGTGAAGGCACTCTGCTTCTCTCCACTGCTGCTTAGTCCTATGTTTTAAAATGTACCTTGAACTCAAGCGCTACTGCTTGCACAACCTCGTCGGAGTTTCAAAACTGCGTGACCTACGCAACGATGAAATTCTATTTTAGATTGAAAATTTTAAGATATAACTGAAAAGGTTTAATGCATGCAATGAGAGGATTCTGGATGAATAGCTTTTACCAAGATTTTCTTTGTTAAACCTAATCTCTGCATCATCAAGTTTATCTCTTCATCACCGAGTTTAAAAGATATTTTATCTTTAATCAACCAACGCTCCCCACCATCCACTTTAAAAGATGTTTTATCTTTAATCAACCAACGGTTATATTCTATTATAGCTTTTTAAAGTAAATTTGAACCGGATTGGGTTCGTTGTTCGGACGTCCAGGTATTCCTTTCACATAAATTTTGTAAATTGCATTAGGAAATAAATATGTTTTTCGAGTTGTTATTTTCAAATTTTAAAAGTTATTTTTTACATTGATGTCTATTTAAGTTTTGACGCGATACTGTGACTGTTTTCTATTTTATTTTATTTTTTTAATATTTTTTTGGTAAATTTTTCTCTCTTTTTGCTAATTTGCTTCAAATTCACCAAAACAGTTTTGCAAGGTTAAATTTAAATTATAATTATATAGTTTGCAAAAATCTAATATATAAAAAAATGTATTGCAAAATTCAAATGAAAAGAAAAAAATACTAATAATTAAGCTATGGTTTTAAATCCTAAATAAATCCGAAATAGCCACTCAATATTATATTTAAATTGAATTACCATATAAAAGAAATTAGGCTCAATTAAAAAAATAAAACCTAAAACAACCCATATACATTTATGAAAACACAATTTATTGATCTTAAAAACACAAACTACCCATTTCACTTTAAACCATATATAGTGTATAATGTCTTTTGGATGTATACTTCTTTTAGAGTTGTAATATCTTTTTGGGCTGTAATTTTGAAAATTTATTTATATAGTAAAAACACAAACTACCCATTTCACTTTAAACCATATATAGTATATAATTTATTTTGGATTTATAGTTCTTTTATGTTTTTAATATCTTTTTGCGCTGTAATTTTGAAAATTTATTTATATAGTATAATTTAAAATTTAGTGCATTTTAAGTTTAAATATAAAATAATAATTTTAAAATAATAATTTGTAAAATTAATATATTTTAAAATAATAATAATTTATATTATAATAATAATTTTTTTAATTAAATTTAATATATTGAACATACATTTTAAAAATTAATTATATAATTAAATATTTAAAACAATAACATTATATCAATTTTAAAAAATTATAATTTTTAAATAAATGGATGATACTATATTAACGGATACAAGTGTGCTATAGTCCATAGCGAAGAACTCGTAAATTAGTGAGTATTGGTAGTTCAGTTAGAACGTGTCAGCAAGGTAGTAATTATTGCCAATTCCGCTAAAGCGTGACAGCAAGCGTCCAGATGAGAGCGGACGATCATATATGTTGGTAAGCAAGTTGTTCTTATCAAATATAAAAAAATAATATATATAATTAATTAAAATTAATAATTTATAATATAAGCATTATATATAAGGTAGATTAATTAATAAATGAAATAGTTTTTTCCTCTAATCATTATATTTGTTTACGGAGATTATGATTGCTTGTTGTTAAAAACACATTTATGAATGTATAATAGATTAGGAGATTTGAGAGGCACTCAAACACCCTACCTAATTCTAATAATCCTTACTAATGATAACATTGTTTTTATTTAAGATTGAAGTATGTATGAAAACATTTACGTAATAAATATTGTATTAATAAAAATATGAATTCAAAGTATTGAGAAATGGGACACTCGAAGATGAGAGTCTTGCTTAAAATAATTCTTCCATGATAGAGTTTTTAGATGAAATTCTAGATAAACTTAATGTATGAGAGAGAAAGATCCATTATGTTGCTTAGTTAGAAAATTATGTTAAGTTTGGATAAGCCTAAGAGCATCATGAGATATGAAGACGATTTTTAGCAAACGACCAACTGGCCGCCCGAATGTGCACAAGGGACCCGGGTGGTCACAACTTAGCAAAATTGATACGGGCCCCCTCGAACGAAACGGCCCAACCGCAACGTGCCCGGTTGGGCGCCGATCTCACACGGCATGACACGACGTGCCCGAACGAATCTCGATGCCACAAGGGAGAAAACAACAAATGAGCCACCCGAACATGCACAAGGCACCCGCATGATCACAACTTAGCAAAACTGATACGGGCGCCCTCGAATGAAACGGCCCGACCCAACCCGAATGCGCATGTTTGGGCAACCTCACACGATGCGACATGGCGCGCCCGACCGAACGATGCCACAAGGGAGAAAACGGGAAATGAGCCACCCAAACATGCACAAGGCACCCGGGCGGTCACAACATTAGCAAAACTGATACAGGCACCCTCAAACGAAATGGCTCGACACAAACGCACCTGGTCGGGCAACCTCACAGTAGGATGCGACATGGCGTGCCTAGCGAAATGATTCCACAAGGGAGAAAATGGGAAACGTGCCACCTGAACACGCACAAGGCACTCACATGGTCACAACTTAGCAAAACTGATACGGGCGCCCTCGAGTGGAACGACTCGACCTGAACACGCATGGTCGAGTGACCTCACATGGCGCACCTGACCAAACGATGCCACAAGGGAGAAAATGACAAATGGGCCACTCGAGTGTGCAGAAGGCACCCGGGCAGTCATAACTTATCAAAACTGATACGGGTGCCATCGAAATAAATGGCCTGACCCAACCCGAACGCACCCGGTCGGGCGACCTCACATGACATGATATAGCGCACCCGACCGAATGATGCTACAACAGAGAAAATGGGAAACGGGCCGCTCGAACATGCACAAGGGACCTGAGTGGTCACAACTTAGCAAAACTGATACAGGCGCCCTTAAACGAAACAACTCGACCAGATCGTGCCTAGTTTTCCCAACTCACACGGCGCAACACGACACGCTCGACCGAATGATGCCACAAGGGAGAAAACGAAAAACGGGCCACCCGAACGTGCACTAGGCACCTAGGTGGTCACAACTTAGCAAAACTGATACGGGTGCCCTTGAACGAAATGGCCCGACCTGAACATGGGCGGTTGGGTGACCTTACACAGCGTGCGTGACCGAACGATGCCACAAGGGAGAAAGTTGAAAATGGGTCGCCCTAACGTTCACAAGGCACCCGGGTGGTCACAACTTAGCAAAACTGATACGGGCGCCCTCGAACGAAACGACCCAGCTCGAACGCGCCTGGTCAGGCGACCTCACACAGCGCGACACGAAGAATGATACCGCAGGGGAGAAAATGGAAATAGGGCCACCCAAACATGCAGTACAAGGTACCCGGGCGGTCACAACTTTGCAAAACTGAAACGGTCACCCTCGAACAAAATGGCTCGACCCAGACATGCCTGGTCGATTGCCCTCACACAGTGCAACATGGCGCGCTTGACTCAACGATGCCACAAGGGAGAAAATGGCAAACGGGCCGCTTGAACGTGCACAAGCCACCTGGGTGGTCATAACTTAGCAAAACTGATATGGGCGCCCTCAAACGAAATGCCTCAACTCGAATGCACCTAGTCGGGCGACTTCACACGGCGCGAAATGGCGCACATGACCAAACGATGCCACAAGGGAGAAAACGGAAAATGGGCCGTCCGAACATGCCCAAGGCACCTGCGCGGTCATAACTTAGAAAAAATGATACGGGCGCCCTCGAATGAAATAACCCGACTTGAACACGCCTGGTCGAGTGACCTCACATGGCGCGCCCGATTGAATGATGCCACAAGAGAGAAAATGAAAAATGGGCCACCTGAATGTGCACAAATCACTCGGGCGGTCACAACTTAGAAAAACAGATACGGGCGCCCTCAAACGAATTGGCCCAACCTGAACGGGCCTGGTCGAGCCACCTCAGATGGCACGACACGGTGCACCCAACCGAACGATGCCACAAGGGAGCAAATGGCAAACGAGCCTCCCGAATGTGCACAAGGCACCCAAGCGATCACAAAGTAGCAAAAATGATACGGGCACCCTCGAATGAAATGACCTGACCCGAACGTGCCCGGTTGGGCGACCTCACACGGTGTGACATGACACGCCCGACCGAATGATGCCAGAAGGGAGAAAACGGCAAACGGGTCACTCGAACGTGCATAAGGCACCCAGGTGATCCCAACCTAGCAAAACTTATACGGGCGCCCTAGAACGAAACAACCCGACTCGAATGCACTCGGTCGGGAGACCTCACACAGCGTGACATGGCGCGCCCAACTGAGCGATGCCACAAGGGAGAAAATGGCAGACAGGCCCCCCGAATGTGCACAAGGCACCCGTGTGGTCACAACTTATCAAAAATGATACGGGCGACCTCGAACGAAACGGCCCGACCCGACCGGAATGCAAAGGAAATATTATGCTTAACATGGTGGCTGATAAATGATTAATGGTTTGTGCAAATGAGTGTGAGGTGCAGGAAGGTCCATTGTACGATGATACATTGTAGGTACATCCATGCCAGCAAGATATGAAGATATGAAGATTAGTTAGTAAATGCTATCATAATTATTGTAATTTCTTTAAGCTAGATATTTGCTTATTTCTTTGTAAGATTTATAAAAATGGTTAAGGGATGGTCTCCATTATAATCCATTGAGTGAGGGGTGAACACCCTCATGAGCGTTTAATAATAAAATTAAACATTTGCTGGTTTTCACCCTATAGGGTTTCCAGGGTATATTGGTGTTCAATGGTGTGATTGATTGTTGTTTCAGATTGATGATGTTGAATTATTTTCTTGTTGTTGTGTTCATAATGTCAAGTATGTGATGGCTACAGTTATAATGAAATGATTGCAAGGTTACATCATACAGTTTTATGTTAATGTACTACAATAGTGGTTGTTAATGGTTAAGCAACTTACTATTCTTCTACTAAGGTTACACTATGAATTGGTGAACATTTATCTAATTATTAGTGAGAAATATTTAATAGTGATTTAGATAGTTATCATGTTTGTTACAACTAACCGCTTATAAATTTATATAGACACACAAAGAATACTTATTCTCACAAAATTAGTGCCTAGGAAAATTGATGAATCCCATAAATAATAAAATAATAAGATGACACTATAAATATAATGGAATGATAAAATGAACAAATACAATTTTATAAAGATGTATATATATTCTAAACATAGGAAAATCTCTAGTACAATATCGATTGTCAACCAAAACAATGATAACCTTTATTTAAGAATACATTATCTATCTTATAAATTAAAATAAGGATAAGAAATATTGATAATCAATATATGATAAATGTTAAAATATTTAACTTATTATAAAGAATTATCAAAATTAATTAAATTATAATGCTTTTAAAATCATTATTATCAATTATTAAAAAATTAATATATATGTTAAATATATATAAATTTTAAAATATATATATTAATACATTTATTCTCACTTTTGTTTGACCGTTACCTTGCAAAGCAACTGATAGGTTTGACCCATAGTTAGCAAGTTCGGCTGTAACTTGCAAAGAAATTGTTATGCTTGACCCATACTTAGCAAGTTCGGCTGTATTCGTCCAAAAAAAAATAGAAAATACGTTAAAATGAGGTAATTCGAATTTGGTATAAGTATTTTGAATTAATCACAAAGTATCTTTAATCTTTGAGATTAATCCAGAAGACTTGTTTCAAAAACCCTAACATTATAGGAACACAACAACAGTTAATGATATTTCATAGAGTGTTTACAGGCACGATATTTCATGCGATTTTAAACCACATTTTTACCTCATTATGGTACTAAGAGGGTTAGAATGAATTTTATCCATCAGCTTTGGAACACGATTGATGGGCAACAACGTCTCTAATAAAATACGTAATCTGATTATTAAGACTGAGATTGTAAAAGATAGCTTGGGCTGAATAACATAGATTGTTCTTCAAGAACGTTGAGGAAGTCAGGAGAAATAGAAATTGCTGAGTACTGTACATTATGCAACATCAACTTATGTCCACAAATCAAGAATGGCTATTGCCTATAAAACAACGCCCATTAAACTGAGTATCAGGGTCATAATTGAACAGATCACAAAAAGACGGTCTCTTTCACTGGAATGCATGTTAATGTTCCATCGTGAAGGCATTCTGTCGACTCCTGCTTAGTCCTCTGTTTAAAATGTACCTTAAACTGAAGCACTACTGCTTGCACAGCCTCCTCGGATTTTCAAAACTGCGTGACCCCCACTACAAATCGGCTATAAATCGTGGTATTGGTGTTCAAGCAATGAGCGGGGATTGTGGATGAATAGCTTTTACCAAGATTTTCTTTCTTAGCTTTTACCAAGACTTTATTTCTTAAACATAATCTCTAAACCATCCAGTTTAAAAGATGTTTTATCTTAAATCGTCCAACGATTATATTTTATTATAGATTTTTTAAACTAAATTTGACCCTTTTACCAGGATTTTCTTTCTTAAACATAATCTCCGCACTATTCAGTTTAAAAGATGTTTTATCTTTAATCGTCCAATGGTTATATTTTATTATACATTTTTAAAACTAAATCTGGACAGGGTTCGTTGTTACGACGTCAAGTACTTCTTTAACCTATAAATTTTGTAAATAAATGCGTATTGCATCTTAAAATGAGTTATTTTTAAATTTTAAAAGTCATCTTTTTACATTGATGTCTATCTAAGTTTTGACTCTGTAGTGTTATTGTTTCCTATTTTATGTTATTTTTTATTTTTTATTTTTATATTATTATTTTTCTTGGTATTTTTTTCCAGTGAATTTTGCTAATTTGCTTAAAATTCACCAATTTGTTATTTGCAACTTTAAGTGTTAATTATATAATTTTCAAACACTAATATCTGAAAAACAATGCATTATAAAAAAAATGTATTGCAAAGTTCAAATGAAAAGGACAAAAATATTAATAACTAAACTACTCCAGTTTTAAATCCTAAATAGTCACTAAGTATTTTATTTGAATTGAATTGTCATATAAAATAATTTAGGATTAATTAAAAGAAAAAACAAAAAGAATCTATATACATTTATACATATTTATACATTTATAAAAAAACACAATTTATCTTTTTAATATTGGTCTTAAAACACAAATTACTCATTTCACTTGAAACCATTATAAGTTGCATTGGTTAATGCGAACTAACAGTAGCCAACAGGAAAATTTGTTGCTAAAGTCATGTCTTCTAAGGGACCTCTCAACTCAATTCCTACCACTCAAGTTAAAAATTGTGTTATGTGAGAATTTGCATAAAAATTTGTAATCTACATTGGCCAATGTTAGCTAAATCAATAGTGGTTAATAGGAAAATGAAATCCTATAGTATTTATTTGGGAGGAACTAATAAATTGAAATGTGGTTACTAAATACTAGTAAGCCTAGACATCACAAATATCTAAATATAGTGCATGAATATTGCACCAATATCCATAAATTATGGCATAAAGTATGTGACTTAGTTGTCCACATGACCTTGAAGTTATGGTCCAATAAAATGTTTGAAAATTATTTTTCTAATAATATTGAAAAATATATTTATATTTCAAAGTTACATTATAAGTTGCATTGGTCAATGTTAAACTAAGAGTGTTCAATAAGAAAATCCATTGCTAGAATCTTTCCTTGGAAAGAATCCCTTGCAATAAAAATTTAACAAATTATAAAGAAATGAAAAAGGTTAGAAAAACAAATCCTTGAAGATATCATTGTGTTGGATCACCTTGGAAGAACAATTTCCATTACTTCCACACATCCCATAACTAGTGCCATTGTTACCAAAATCACCAAACAGTTAATCCTAGATTTAAACTCCATATTATCATTTTCTCTTTTAATTTCAAAGTTCACAATGAATCAAAAGTTGCATTTAACCACAATTCGTTATTAAATAGCATAGTCATATAAATCAAATGGCCTGTAAATCTTGACACACATCAAAGCATCAATTTCGTAATACATTTTTAAAAATTCATAAAAATCAAGTAAATCAAAACTTTATTTTAAATTATTGTTTATAGAAAAATTAATATATGCCCTAGAAATACCTAAATTTTGGACAGTAAATGAATGTTATACTTTTTGTTTATATATATATATATATAAGCTTGGTAGTACCTTTCATTTTTCTCTGTTATTTTTTTCAACTCCATCTTTCATCAACATGTCGAGATGCATCATTCCTATTGGGGAGGGGAATTGAACCTGTGATGAGTGCTATAAGATCTGCCCTGATCATCGTTTAAGCAAGCCACCAAGGACATATATATTCCCTTATCACTGTTTAACCAAACCTCCAAAGACTTAGATATATGTGCTTTAAAAAAAATTGTTATACTCTTTTGTTTTATTGAGTTTTGTTGACATCTAATTTCCTTTTACATGTATAATATTATTGTATATACCTATTTTTTTTGTTAAAAAAATTAATTGAGGTGACACATTCAATATTATTTTTTATTTTTCAATTAAGAAAATGTAGAAGAAGATTATTGATTATGGAGGTTCACTCTAACTTTATCATGCATATTCGTAACCTATAAATAGTCTTTTTCCAAAAAACCATAATTCATGTTTTTTTTTGTGAGTCAAATATTAGTAATTATACTATCAAGAAATCTTTAGATGAAAAATACATGTCAACAGGCTTACAAAAATACTCAAGCCTAAATTTAGGAAGCATATAATGTGGAGGAAGACCATGACAGCAAATGTCATTAGTTATTATTGGGTGGCTTATATGCCATGACTTGCATAACACAAAATAGTAAAAACTACAATTCATAAAAATCCTCATTATGCGGGTGGATTTGGGTGAAATACTGGAGGAGTAGTGAAGAGAGAAGCACATTCATGCATGTGAAAATTAATTTTTTCCACCCTCGCTTCCAAAAAATGAAGGTGGTCATTTGTTTATGTGTGCTGCTAGCGTAGACCTTCAACTGAGTCTAGGATCTCACTTTGCATTTGCTAAAGATCATTAATGTAAGCTACCAATTCATTTTGATCAACATACCTCTACTCCCTTAGAGTTTCCATAAGGAGGCAGGGGCCTCCATGTGACCCAGGCTGTAGCCTGGTAAGAAAGTCGCAACCTCAACCAAGAGATGATTCTCAGTATATTCCCCGTGTGAGCTTAGCTCCTCGTCGTGTGGTCGCCCTACGATTCGACGAGCAAATCATCCACTGCATGGGTGTCCTCTCTACCGAGGTATTATTTAACCATTCTGACTACAATCCACCCCCGAGGGGATGGCTTTCCACCTCGCGAGTGAGAAAAAGCAGAATAACCTATAATAAAATTGCAAAAGGTTTACATAAAGAAATTTATCAGGACAGTTACTAGCCTTTTCCTAGGGTGACTTAGGCATCATGCTGAATACGAGGCAAAATACCACGAGGGAGACACCAACAATATGAGCGTAGAGCGTCGTATCGAGAGTGTAGGAATCCGGTGGAGCCAGTATTGAAACGAGCACTCAAGATTTCCAACCACCCCATGCGGTATGTTTGACAGACTCTTTCTTACCACTATATCTTCATGGCCGAATCAAAATGGGGTATGAGTGCCACACTCTATCCAAATTCACCTAGATGAATGTCAGATAGCTTGAAGGTTCACACTATCGATGGGTTGAGTGAAAGTCAATCTTCTTCTAGCAGTCAAATCAATATCAATCTAATAAGCTGTTGGTTGGGAAAGATCTCACCTGCTCTGGTGCTTATAAGGTAAGGGTTTATAGCTATCCCTCTTAAGCGCTTCATGAAGGGAGGGATACCAGGTCTAGTTCTATAGCAGGTAGCAGGTAGAGTTTCTAGGGTAAGGAACACTTAACCACTAGAACAGAGAATGGAAGAAAGTATGAGTCATCATAGGTACTCAAATGAACTTTATATTACTTCAAATTGGCATTTACGTAAGGTCCTTCCCCCAGACCCCATTGACAATCCTATACCCGTATGTGCCTATCCAGAGTTTCAAACATGTAGCATTACAACCAAACAAACTATGCACTAGACACTCCCTTCTCATATCCAAAAATTGTCGAATGGCCTTCCGGGGTCGCTCTACTTGTAGATTAACTCGCACACAGTGGGATGGTCAGTACGATGTACTGTATATCATCATCAATTCTTGTGTGATGCGCATGGATTCCTATTGAGATCCGCGTACCACCACACTTCCATTTTTAGCCGACATGCATCACCCCATCGGGGACATAATTCATGTTCATATGATAGATGTTCACATATATATATTTTTAATTGTCCAATTTAATTAAAATGATAGAAAACACATAACAACTCTTTGAATAAATATCAACCTTTAATTTGTGGCAAACCATTCTATGGAAGTTAAATCTCTAACATTAAAAAGTTTAATTATATTTCAAGATAGACAAACAAACAAACAAAAAATATACAAAGTGCATAAAATAAAATCTTTAATAAAATACATATGATGAAATCAGCAATGAAACATTAAATTTAATTATTACTCAATTATATATTTTGTATTCTTAATGTTCATTATCATATTTTTTTTTTATAAATGATCCAACAACACACCATTCCAAAGACAAATCACATCTACATTTAAGTTATTTAGGTGTTTTGATTCCATGTGAATAGGGATTTTATACAAATATGAAAACTTCTTTTCACCAATCAAGTTTCTTTGGAACTGTCAAATTTGATCAATTTTTTTCAAAACATCAATTTTGATAGGCACTTGAGTTTTCAATTCCTTTTTTTTTTTTAAAGACAAATTGCAATAAAAAAAATCCCTAAAACCCTTAATTTATTTAACATTTTTCTCACCAAACATGAACTCAACAAAAGCACTCAATGACTCTCTCAACACATGTAACGGCCCACAGAAAGTTAAGGCGGAGAAGCAGTCGCAGGTAAGGTGCCTCAATGAATGTTCGCCGCCCTTGGCGTTCTTTGATCTATATTCATCACCCATGAAGTTAATCAAATCAAAACCTATATGAACACATTAAGGCACCGCATCATGAATCAATCCATTCAGAATTCATCCATACTAAGCATATTTTTGCAAATTGGTTGAATTTATTCACTTATATTGCACAAGGAAGGAAATTAATCACAATAGCAAGGAAAAAAAACACAGAAGAAAAAACAATCAAGGTAGAAGACCAAATTGATAACACCTTATCAGTTGGGTCCCTTTAGTTGGCCTCATAGTTACCAATCATCAATCTTTTGTTCTCCCTTTTCTCATTTCCTACTGTACTCTATTTTGAAAACATAGTTTGATTTTTCTCATATTGGAAAGGGGTTTTGCAGAGTGTTTTTGGCACCATTAACCATATATATATTCTATAATTTTATGCCCCAACTGCACGCAATCCTATACTATTCCCAGAGAACTATCCCAGTGGTCTTCTCATTGCAGAAGCTACTAGTGTAGCCCACTCTGCGCAAGGGTAGGCTGACATTTTATGTGTCGCTAAGCCTAGTGCTTGTTATGAAACCCTTATTTTCGGAGTAATCACCACACCTCTATGGAATCCATAATTTCCATAGTTACTAGTTTGGAAGTATACCAATACTTGCAAGTTTTAGTGTAACGGAAAACCTCTACATGGTATCAGAGCCTGAACCCAGGTTCGATTCCCTCGAGCTGCGTTTGACGCGTGTATTGATTCCCTGAGCTGCATTTGAGGGAGGGTGTTGGAGTAATCACCACACCTCTATAGAATCCATAATTTCCACCATGGGGATCCAAGATACCTAATCCAGATCTTAGGTTGATGCCATTTCCCATTCGGATCATTACCAGATTGGAAGTTTACCAATAATTGCGAGTTTTAGTGTAACGGAAAACCTCTACACTTATTTATATTGGAAGGCCAAATTATGATGACCATGATGTTGCGTACAATTGACAGGTACCCAAATATGCCTAGAATTTGGACAGAGGAGGAGGTGGAGGTCTGGAAACCCATTGTGTACGATTTCCGCACTAAAGGAGGTGTTTTTTTCTCTCATATTTGGCACATTGGAAGAGCTTCCCATGTGGGTAAGTATATTTATCGTTTGCATTACATTGATATCGGTTAATTCCTTTCATATACCTCCTTGTCGAATCTCTATATAGTGTATTGGATTTTTTCATTTTCTTCTTGAGCATAATTCCCACAATCATGTCACACTATGTTTGCTTCAGTAGGTCATGATTTCTGATCATGAAAAATAGATCGTGAAAACTCTCAATCTATTGCCTTACTAAATTTGTATTAGCTTAGTTTTTTGATGGATGTAGAGTATGTATTTTTTAAGAACATTTTGTCAGTTTCCTTGAATAGAGATGGATAAGTGGCTCTATAAAATGTGGATTATCAACCCAATGGCCAGGATACCTTTTCGTCACCAGATCAGAAAATATACGGACAGACGGTGTTACCCAATGGCAAAGATCTTGCCCATCATTCCACTCCTCGATCCCACCTAATGGCCAGGCTACCGTTTCATCAACATATCATAAAATATGAGGATATACGGTGTTACCCAATGTCAAATATCTCATCGATTTTTCCACTCCTCAATCTCTAAAAACTCAGTAGATTCTAGAGGTTAATAATGACATTTGTCTTTGTGAAAGAAATGCTATCAAATCAGGTGACTTTTCTTAAATAAGTCATAAATTTAGCATTTAGGTATTTTCACAGTTATTACATAGGATAGAACTATTTTTATCCTAGGATTAAGATATTAATAAAACAACCGATCTTTTCTTTTTCTTATAAGAGGGTACCACTCCTTTCTTAACCTTTTATGTGCATATAGTGCATTAATGGCGCTGAATACAACCAAATAGAGTCAATTTTCATTACATCATTATATAGTTCTATTTCAAATAAATATACACCATTATATAGTTCTCTGTCAAATAAATAGGGAAGTGTTACCTTCTTTCGTTCATAGTTTTGATGGATTTTGCATAGGTTTTGATGGTGTGGAAATTCATGGTGCTCATGGATATCTTCTTGATCAGTTTATGAAAGAAAACATAAATAACATGATCGATCGGTACGGTGTGACATTACAGAACCGATTCAGGTTTCGTTTGGAGTTTATTGAATCAGTGGTGGACGAAATTGGAGCAGAACGAGTGGGAATACAACTCTATCCATTTGCCGATTTTTTTTTATGCTAGTGATGCAGATCATGAGGTGTTGGGGCTTTACATGGCCCAGATCTTAAACAAATACAACATCCTATCTGCCCATTATGTCGAGCCCAAACTTGAAGTTACCTTTTAATTTGTTGCAACAAACAAGCTTTTTTTTCCAATGAGGAAGACATTCAAGGGATCATTTTTCATTGCAGGAGGTTATGAGCTACATAGATGTGATTAAACAGTGTAGCAGTTATCAACATTTTTAATTCTTCCAAAATCAAATAAAGTATATCAGTGTCGTCCTAAAAAATATATAAATTTTCAAAATATACAAGTTATATAAAAAATTTAGCAATAATCTGGACATAAAAGGTATCTCTGGTAGAGTTAAAAATGGAAATGTGAAAAATACACAATTATATAAAAAAATTTCAAAAAATTTGGACATGAAAAGTATCTCTAGTAGAGCCATAAATAATCCTACACACAATATCTGACAAAATAAAGGAAAAATGGGGTCCCAAACCATTTCCAAAGGAATTCATGGAAATAAAGTAAAGAGATTCTTCAGTAGGGAAAAACTAGAGCATCATGGATGAAGAGAACAAAATGAGGGAAAGGTGGGTATATGTTTATGAGTTGCGTAAATCAAAATTAAGTTGACAGTTAAAAGCTATGGGATTTAGTGGTGGAAAAACTTTCAATCTCTTAACATTGGAATCTCTTAACATTGGATCTGCATATGATTATAGAGTGACAACTGGGAACTTAAGGCTTAATAAAAAAAATTATATATTCAAAATGTTCTAAAAAATATAAATTAAAATTGCAATAAATTTGGAATTGGTTTTTTTAATATAAAATTTAATTTGAAAAAAAAATTAGAAATTTCTATTTAAAAAAATATAATAAATAATAAATTGCATATTAAAATAATTTACCCATTGAAAAGCAGTAAATTCTATATGGAAGTATGATGGAAAAAATTAAGTTTGTAATTGTTCAAAATAGTAAGTTTCTATAATAAAGAATAATAGAATAATAAATTCTATTACTAAATATTTGTATTTATTTCAAATTTAATTGAATTCCAATTTCAATTTCAATTTGATAATTATAGGTTGACCATTTCCTTGCAAAATTAGATTCAAAATGAAATCAGATCACCAAACCGTCAGTGATATTTCAGCTTTGTGCTTGGTATTTACTAGAGATGATGATAAATAAAACAAATATCGATGACATTCATATATCTCCCAATAGCTTATATCTGCCATGAACTCCAACCTGAAGGCTGCTATGCTTTGTTTGGTGAGAGAGGATAGTCCTTAAAAATGCCAAACTCTTACATTCTTTGAATGCTAAATAAACCCTTAGATTCTCTGAATTCAAGTTTCTACGATTCATATTTTTTGGAATAAGTCTTTTGAATTAATCAATCTTTGTGATTAATCCAGAAGACCTGTTTAAAAAACCCTTACATTATTGGACAGAAGCCTTGTTTAAAAAACCCTCACATTATTGGAATGCAACAACAGTTATATTTCATACAGTTAATACATGCACGATATTTCGTAACATTTTAAACATCAATTGCTCCCATCATCGTACTAACAGGGTTTAAATGAATATTATCCATCAGCGGTGGAACAGGAGATACGTCTTCACCCACATAACACGGTTCGATATCGAAGTATAATACGCAATTTTTTTTAATGAGGATGTTGGTGGCAAACAAAAATGTTTCTTGCAATAATTTAACTACTTGCAACAGAGGAGAAAGCGAAGATTACCAAGACACTGACTACAAGAGCTGAAGCTACCAGGAAAGTCACTTTTCCCTAATAACAGGACATATTTTATAAGGACCCGATCTAAGTTTCTATATCTTGCGAATTATATGGAAATTTCAGTGTATTGCACATGAACACAATGATAAAGATTCTTAGTTACATGAAAATTTCTGTGTAGATAAAAAGGTCCTTAATTACTTGAAATCTCCACAGTACATGAATTGGATGAAATATTTTTCACATTGGCATAAAGACAGAGGATTAATAATATGAAACTAAAATTTTTGCACAAAAACCTAAATATAATTAAAGAATTTCTGGCTCCCGTCGTGGATGATATTCAATGGCAGTCATTTCTAGTAAAACATGTAATCTGATTATTAAGATTGTAAACGAATGCTTCGGCTGCATATCATAGATTTTTCTTTAAGAACGTTGATGAAGTCAGGAGAAATAGAAATAGCTGAGTACTGTCCTTGCCATTATGTGACAAAAAAGGAATATGAGAGAGGGAGTTAAAGCGAACATCAACTTACTGACACGTCCAGATGTGAACAAATCAAGAACGTCTATTGTCAATAAAACAACGCCCCTTAAACCGATCATCGGGGTCATAATTGAACCGATCACCAACACACGGTCTCTTTCACTGGAATGTAGGGGAATGTTCCATCGTGAAGGCACGCTGCTTCTTTCCACTGTTGCTTAGTCCTCTGTTTTAAAACGTACCTTAAACTCAAGTGCTACTGCTTGCACAACCTCGTCCAAGTTTCAAAATTGCGTGATCCGCGCAACGATGAAATTCTATTTTAGATTGAAAAGTTTAAGATAAAATGGAAAAGGCTTAATGCATGCAATGAGAGCGGATTCTGGATGAATAGCTTTTACCAAGATTTTCTTTTTTAAACCTAATCTCTCCATCATCGAGTTTAAAAGATATTTTATCTTTAATCAACCAACGCTCCCCACCATCTAGTTTAAAAGATGTTTTATCTTTAATCAACCAACGTTTATATTTTATTATAGCTTTTTAAACTACATTTGAACCGGATTGGGTTCGTTGTTCGGACGTCCAGGTATTCCTTTGACATAAATTTTGTAAATTCCATTAGGAAATAATATGTATTTCGAGTTGTTATTTTCAAATTT
Organism: Pinus albicaulis; assembly: GCA_034641835.2. Lineage (NCBI taxonomy): Eukaryota > Viridiplantae > Streptophyta > Pinopsida > Pinales > Pinaceae > Pinus > Pinus albicaulis. Next base: position 166,955 of record JAXQQM020085848.1, read on the forward strand.
TAAAAGCTATTTTTTACATTGATGTCTATTTAAGTTTTGACGTGGTAACTGTTTTCTATTTTTTTAATATTTTTTTGTTATTATTATTTTTTTTTTTTCTTTTTCTATTTTTTGCTAATTTGCTTCAAATTCACCAAAAGAGTTTTGCAAGGTTAAATTTAAATTATAATTATGTAGTTTCCAAAAATATAATATATAAAACAATGTATTGCAAAATTCAAATGAAAAGAAAAAAATACTAATAATTAAACTACGGTTTTAAATCCTAAATAAATCCAAAATAACCACTAACTATTATATTTAAATTGAATTACCATATAAAAAAAATTGGGATCAATTAAAAAAATAAAACCAAAAGCAACCCATATACATTTATGAGAAAACACAATTTATTGATCTTAAAAACACAGACTACCCATATCACTTTAAACCATATATAGTATATAATGTCTTTTGGATGTATAATTCTTTTATGTTTGTAATATCTTTTTGGGTTGTAATTTTGAAAATCTATTTATATAGTATAATTTAAAATTTAATACATTTTAAAGTTTTAATATAAAATAATATTTTTACAATAATAATTTGTAAAATTAATATATTTTAAAACAATAATAATTTATATTATTATAATAATTTTTTTAATTAACTTTAATATATTGAACATAAAGTTTAAAAATTAATTATATAATTAAATATGTAAAAGAATAACATTATATTAATTTTAAAAAATTATAATTTTTTAATAAATGGATGATACTATATTAACGGATACAAGTGCGGTATAGTCCATAGCTAAGAACTCGTAAATTAGTGAGTATTGGTAGTTCAGTTAGAACGTGTCAGCAAGGTAGTAATTATTGCCAATTCCGCTAAAACGTGACAACAAGCGCCCAGATGAGAGCGGATGATCATATATGTTGGTAAGCAAGTTGTTCTTATGAAATATAAAAAAATAATATATATAATTAATTAAAATTAATAATTTATAATATAAGCATTATATATAAGGTAGATTAATTAATAAATGAAATAGTTTTTTTTTCTAATTATTATATTTGTTTAGGGAGATTATGATTTCTTCTTGTTAAAAACACATTTATGAATGTATTATAGATTAAGAGATTTGAGAGGCACTCAAACATTCTACCTAATTCTAATAACCCTTACTAATGATAACATTGTTTTTATTTAAGATTGAAGTTTGTCCGAAAACATTTATGAAATAAATATTGTATTAATAAAAATATGAATTCAAAGTATTGAGAAATGGGACACCGGAAAATGAGAGTCTTGCTTAAAATAATTCTTCCATGATAGAGTTTTTAGATGAAATTCTAGATAAACTTAATGTATGAGAGAGAAAGATCCATTAAGTTGCTTAGTTAGAAAAATATGTTAAGTTTAGATAAGCCTAAGAGCATCACGAGATATAAATACGATTTTTAGCAAATGGAAAACAAGTCGCTCAAACGTGCACAAGGGACCCCGGCGGTCACAACTTACCAAAACTGATACGGGCGCCCTCGAATGAAACGACTCGACCAGAATGCACCCGGTTGGGCGCCGATCTGACATGGTGCGACATGACGCGCCCGAACAAACGTTGATTCCACAAGGGAGAAAACAGCAAAGAAGATGCCCTAACGTGCACAAGGCACTTAGGCAGTCATAACTTAGCAAAACTTATACGGGCGCCCTCGAACGAAACGATTGGACCTGACCCGAATGTGTCCAGTCGGGCGACCTCATACGACGCGACACAGCTCGCCCGACTTAACGATGCCACAAGGGAGCAAACGGAAAATGGGCCACCCAAACATGCACAAGGTACTCAGACGGTCACAAATTAGCAAAACTGATACGGGCACCCTCAAACGAAATGGCCCGACCCGAGCACTCCTGGTCGGGCGACCTCACAGTACGATGCGACATGGCACGCCTGACCGAACGAATCCACAAGGGATCAAATGGAAAATGGGCCAACCGAATGTGGACAAGGCACTCGGGCAGTCACAACTTAGCAAAAATGATACGGGCGCCCTCGAACGAAATGACCCGACCTGAACGCGGCCGGTGGGGTGACCTCACATGGCACGCCCGACTGAACGATGACACAAGGGAGCAAATGGGTAGTCACAACTTAGCAAAATTGATACGGGTGTCGTCGAACGAAACGGCATGACCCGACCCGAACGCGCTCGGTCGGGAAACCTCACGAGGTGCGATACAGTGTGCCCGACCGAACGATGCCACAAGGGAGAAAACGAAAAATGGGCCACCCAAACGTGCACAAGGGACCCGGGCAGTCACAACTTAGCAAAACTGATAGGGCGCCCTCGAATGAAACGGCCCATTCCGAACACGCCAGGTCGGGCGACCTCACAAGGTGCAACATGGTGCGTCCGACCAAATGATGCCACAAGGGAGCAAATGGAAAATGGGCCGCCAAAACGTGCATAAGGCACCTAGGTGGTCACAACTTAGCAAAAATGATATGGACGCCCTCGAACGAAATGGCCTGACCCAAACGCACCCGGTCGGGCGACCTTACACGGCGCAATTCGACGCGCCTGACCGAGTGATGCCACAAGGGAGAAAACAAGAAATGGGTCGCCGTAACGTGCACAAGGCACCTGAGCTATCACAACTTAGAAAAACTGATATGGGCACCCTCGAACGAAATGGCCCGGCCCGAACGCGCTTGGTCAGGCAACCTCACACGGCGCGACACGATGAATGATGCCACATGGGAGAAAACAATAAATGGGCCGCACGAACGTGCAGTAAAAGGGACTCGGGTAGTCACAACTTAGCAAAACTGATACAGGCGCCCTCGAACGAAACGGTACACAGCGTGCTTGACTGAATGATGCCACAAGGGAGCAAACCGCAAATGGGCCACCCGAACGTGCACAAGGCACCTGGGCGGTCACAACTTTACAAAACTGATACGGGCACCCTCGAATGAAATGGCCAGACCCAAATGCACCCGATTGGGTGACCTGACAAGGCGTGACACGGCGTGCCCCACCGAACGATGCCACAAAGGAGCAAACAGAAAATGGTCCACTCAAACGTGCACAAGGCACACAGGCAGTCACAACTTAGCAAAATTGATATGGGCACCCTCGAACGAAACAACCTGACCTGACCCAAACGCGCCGAGTCAGGCGACCTCACATGGCCCGACACGACGTGCCCAACCGAACGATACCGCAAGGGAGCAAACGACAAACAGGCCGCCCGAATGTGCACAAGGCACCTAGGTGGTCACAACTTAGCAAAACTGATATGGGCACCCTCGAACGAAATGACCTGACCCGAACACGCCCAGTTAGGCGACGTCACACGGCCCGACATGGCGCGCCCAACCGAACGATGCCACAAGGGAGAAAATGGAAAAAGGGGCGCCCGAACGTGCATAAGGCACCCGAGCAGTCACAACTTAGAAAAACTAATACGGGCGCCCTTGAACAAAATGGCCCAGCCTGAACGCACCCAGTTCAACGACCTCAAACGGCACAACACGCCGAACAATGCCACAGGGGAGAAAACAAAAAATGGGTTGCCTGAACGTGCACAAGCCACCCAGGCGGTCACAACTTAACAAAACTGATACGGGCGCCCTCGAATGAAACGACCCGACTCGAATGCACCCGGTCTGGTGACCTCACACGGTGCGACACGGTGCACCTAACCAAATGATGCCATGAGGGAAAAAACGACAAACGGGCCACCCGAACGTGCACAAGGCACCCTAGCGGTCATAACTTAGCAAAACTGATACGGGCGCCCTCGAACGAAACGGCCTGGCCTGAACGTAAGGCACTGAGGCGGTCACAACTTAGAAAAATTGATACAGGTACCCTCGAATGAAATGGCCTGGCCCGAACGCGCCAGTCAGGTGACCTCACACGGCACAACACAATGAATGATGCCACAGGGGAGCAAACGACAAACGGGTTGCCCGAACGTGCGCAAGTCACCTGGGTAGTCACAACTTAGCGAAACTGATACGAGTGCCCTCGAACGAAACAGCCCGACCTGGACTCGCCCGGTCGGGCGACCTCATAAAGTGTGACACGACGCGCCCAACCGAATGATGCCACAAGGGAGAAAATGGAAAATGGGCCACCCGAATGTGCACAAGGCACTCGGGTAGTCACAACTTAGCAAAAATCATACGGGCGCCCTCAAATGAAACAACCCGACCCGAACGTGCCCGGTCGGGTGACCTCACATGGCACAACACGGCGCGCTCGATCGAATGATGCCACAAGGGATAAAATGGAAAAAGGGCCACCTAAACGTGGACAAGTCACTCGGGCGGTCACAACTTAGCAAAACTGATACGGCCGCCCTCGAACAAATCGGCCCGACCCGAATGCGCCCGGTCGGGCAACCTCACATGGCGCGACACGGTGCACCTGACCGAATGATTCCACAAGGGAGCAAATGGAAAATGGGCCAACCAAATGTACACAAGGCACCTGGGCGGTCACAACTTAGCAAAACTGATACGGGTGCCCTCGAACGAAACGGCCTGACCAGAACGCGCCCAGTTGGGTGACCTCACACGACGCAACACGACGTGCCCAACCGAATGATGCCACAATGGAGAAAATGGCAAACGGGCCACTCGAACGTGCATAAGGCACCGGGGCAGTCATAACCTAGCAAAACTGATAGGGGTGCCCTCAAACGAAACGACCGACTCGAACGCGCCCGTTCGGGCAACCTCACACGGTGCCTGACCGAATGATGCCACAAGGGAGCAAACAGAAAATGGACTGCCCGAACATGCACAAGGCACCCAGGTAGTCACAACTTAGCAAAATTGATATGGGCGCCCACGAATGAAATGACTCGACCCAACCCGAACGCGCTTGGTCGGGCGACCTCACACGGCGTGACATGGCGCTTCCTACCGAATGATGCCACAAGGGAGCAAACGGAAAAAGGGCCACCCGAATGTGCGCAAGGGACTCGGGTGGTCACAACTTAGCAAAACTGATACGGGCGCCCTCGAATGAAACGGCCCATCCCAAACGCGCCCAGTCGGGCGACCTCACACGGTGCGACACGGTGTGCTCGACCAAATGATGCCAAAAGGGATAAAATGGCAAATGGGCCACCTCAACATGCACAAGGCACCCAGGGAGTCATAACTTAGCAAAACTGATACGAGCGCACTCGAACGAAATGGCCCGACCTGAACACACCCGGTCGGGTGACCTCACACTGCGCGACATGGCGCACCCGACCGTGGTTGAGGGCACACATTAAAAGTGAACCAAGGAGTGAGCGCATCACGTCTTTAATATTTTATGAAACTCCTTAGAAGCCCCATCATAACCACCTTCCATCTTCATCACAATGTGAAATGTCAACTTAAGATATCTTATTATGTTGCTCCAACCATTCAAAAAGGGGACCCAAGTTAGATTATTATTTATTAAAGGAGAGGCCAAAGAAATTAATTTACAAGCCGTCGCCATAGAGACGCTTTCATACAAACGTCGCAAGAGTGACAGTTAGCCCAAACTGTCGCAATAGCGAGGCTTTTTCCCAAACTGTCACAATAACAATGCTTTTGCCCAAACTGTCACAATAGCGACGCTTTCCTCCAAACGTCACAATAGTGAAACTTAGCTCTAATCCATCGCAATTCCGACGCTTTTTCCCAAACTGTCATAATTCTGACGCTTTGCCACAAATGTCGCAAGACCAACACTAACTTCTATGTGTCGCAATATCGACACTTGTATCCAAATGTTGGTATAGTGACAATTGTGGGCGGGATTTGAAAAATTGATAAATTTTGGGGAAATTTCTGACATTTGGTCAAAAGTGTCAAAATTTCTGCCAAATGTACTAGTGTCAGATAGCTTGAAGGTTCACACTATCGACGGGTCGAGCGAGCCCCCAGATCCCATGGGCACTCCTGTAGCAGATGGTATCCTTCCTATGAGATGGAGGTAGCGTGAATACCATACCCGTATGCCCCTATCTCGAGCTACAACCAGGTAGCATTACAACGAAAAAAATTGTGCACTAGACACTCCCTTCTCATCTCCAAAAATCTTCGAATGGCCTTCCGAGGTCGCTCTACTTTCATATTACATGCATCAACCCATCAGGGACATAGATCATGTTCATATGATAGATTTTCACACACACGCACTCACACACACACACACACACACACACACATATATATATATATATATATATATATATTATCCAATTTAATTAAAATGCTAGAAAACCCATAACCATTCTTGGAATAAATATCAATATTTAATTTGAGGCTATTACTAAAAATATTCTAAACCATTTTATGGAAGTTGAATCTCTAACATTAAAAAATTTTAAATTATATTTCAAGGTAGACCCAAAAATAATAGAAAAAGTGTGTAAAATAAACTCTTTAATAAAAAACATATAATAATCAACATTGAAACATTAAATTTAATTATTATTGAATTATATATTTTGTATTCTTAATGTTCAATATATATATATATATATATATATATAAATAAATAAATAAATGATCCAACAACACACCAGTCCAAAAATAAGTCACATCTACATTTAAGTTATTTAGGTGTTTCGATTACACGTGAAGTGGGATTTTATACAAATATGAAAACTTCTTTCCACCAATCAAGTTTCTTTGAAACCATCAAATTTGACGAGCACTTGAGTTTTCAATAGTTTGTTTTGTTTTGGACAAATTGCAATAAAAAAAAAGGCCTGAAACCCTTAATTTATTTAACAATTGTCACACCAAACTTGAATTCAACACAAACACTTAATGACTATGTCAACACATGTAACAACCCATACATAGTTAAGACGCAGAAGAAGTCGCACGTAAGGTGCCTTAATGAATCTTCGCCGCCCTTGAAGTTCTTTGATCTATTTTCATCACCCATGTTGTTAATCTAATTGAAATATATATATAAACTTTAAGGCACTACATCATGAATCAATCCATTAGAATTCATCCATATCTATATGCATATTTTTGCAATTCATTCAACTTATTCACTTACATTGCACAAGGAAGGAAACTAATTGCAATAAGAAGGAAAAAACACACAGAAGAAAACCAATCAAGGAAAAAGATAAAATTGATAACAACTTATCAGTTGGTCCCTTTAGCTAGCCTCACAGTTACCGATCATCGATCTTTTGTTCTCCCTTTTCTCATTTCCTACTGTACTCTCTTTCATAACATAGCTTTATTTTTTTCATATTGGAAATGCGTTTTGCAGAGTTTTTTTCGCACCATTAACCAGACATAGATCCTATAATTTCATGCCCCAACTGCACGCAATCTTATACTATTACCATAGAACTAGTCCCAGTACTCTTCTCATTGCAGAAGCTACTGGTGTCTCCCACTCTACGCAAGGGTAGGCTAACATTTTCTGTGTCGCTATATCTATACTAAGCCAAGTGATTTTTATGAAACCCTTATTTATATTGGAAGGCCAAATTATGATGACTATGATGTCGCGTGAAACTGACAGGTACCAAAATACGCCTGGAATTTGGACACAAAAGGAGGCGGAGGTTTGGAAACCCATTGTGAACGATTTCCACAACAAAGGAGGTGTTTTCTTCTCTTAGATTTGGCACATTGGAAGAGCTTCCCATGTGGGTATGTATATCTATGGTTTGCGTTACATTGCTATCTGTTAATTCCTTTCATATACCCACTTGTCTAATCTCTCTAGAGTGTACTCGATTTGTTCATTTTCTTTCTCGATCATAATTCCCACAATCATTTCACACTTTGTTTGCTTTAGTTGGTCATGATATCTCATCATGAAAAATAGATAGTGAAAATTCTCAGTCTATTGCCTTAGTAAATTTTTATTAGGTCAGTTTTTTCATGGATGTAATAGTATGTCTTTTCTAAGAGCATTTTGTCAGTTTCCTTGAATAAAGATGGCTGAGTGGCTCTATGAAATGTAGATTATCAACCCCATGGCCAGGCTACCTTTTCGTCACCAGATCAGAAAATATAGGGACAGATGGTGTTACCCAATGACAAAGATCTTGCCGATCATTCCACTCCTCGAGCCCACCTAATGGCCAGGCTACCTTTTCATCAATAGATTATAAAATATCACGATATATGGTGTTACCTAGTGGCAAAGATCTCGACAATTATTCCACTCCTCAATCTCTAAAAACTTAGGAGATTCCAAAGATTATTAATTACATTTGTCTTGATGCAAAAAATGCTATCAAATTAGGTGACTTTTCTTACATAAGTCATAAATTTAGCACACCTATTACATAGGATAGAACTATTTTTATCCTAGAAAGATATTAATAAAACAACCAGGCTTTTATTTTTCTTATAAGAGGGTACCACTCCTTTCTTAACCTTTTATATTCATATAGTTCATTAATGACACTGAATATAACCAAATAGAGTCGATTGTCATTAACAAATAAATATACATCATTATATAGTTCTCTGTCAAATAAATAGGGAAGTGTTACCATCTTCCATTCATAGTTTTGATAGTTTTTTCGCAGGTTTTGATGGTGTGAAAATTCATGGTGCTCATGGATATCTTCTTGATCATTTTATGAAAGAAAACATAAATATTAGGATCGATCGGTATCGTGGGACATTACAGAGTCGATGGAGGTTTCCTCTAGAGGTTATTGAAGTAGCGGTGGAAGAAATTGGAGCAGGGGTTGCGGTTTGGTCCACGGGTGATGCACTGAATACGTGCAGATCTCTCTCCGGGTAAAAAAAAAAAAAAAATTATGTAAAAAAAAAATTTACGGCCTTTTGCTTTTGGTCGCCTTACGGGCTCTACTCGCGCACGAATCTTCGATCCTTCCTCAGCTCCGATACCACTCTCTTGGAAAGGCAGAGGATTCAATCACACAAATAACACGAATATTTCACACGAACAATGAGCTGCTGCTCTTCTATTAATCACCAAAACTTTGAATCATAAAACTCTCTTACTCTCTTGAAAACAATGAACCCATGAAGGGTATTTAATCTAATTAACATGCACACACTGACACTCATAACTAAACTTGATCTACTTGCTTAACTCACTGTCTAACTCACTCACCAAATCTAACTGTAACTCAACTCAACTAACTCCACTTAACTATTTGTATAACTTATGCATAAGTAAGTAATTATATATTTTAACAATAATTGAACTACTTACAACAGAGGAGAAAGAAACTATTACCAAGATACTGACTACAAGAGCTGAAGCTACCAGGAAAGTCACTTTTCCCTAATAACAAGACATATTTTATAAGGACCCGATCTAAGTTTCTATATCTTGTGAATTATATGGAAATTTCAATGTATTGCACATGAACACAATGATAAAGATTCTTAGTTACATGAAAATTTCAGTGTAGATAAAAACGTCCTTAATTACTTGATATCTCCACAGTACATGAATTGGATGAAATCTTTTTCACATTCGCATAAAGACAGAGGATTAATAATATGAAACTAAACCTTTTGCACGAAAGCCTAAATATAATTAAAGAATTTCCGGCTCCCGTCGTGGATGATATTCAAAGGCAGTCGTTTCTAATAAAACATGTGATCTGATTATTAAGATTTTAAAAGAATGCTTCGGCTGCATATCATAGATTTTTCTTTAAGAACGTTGATGAAGTTAGGAGAAATAGAAATAGCTGAGTACTGTCCTCGCCATTATGCGACAAAAAAGGAATATGAGAGAGGCGGTCAAAGCGAACATCAACTTATTGACACGTCCAGATGTCCACAAATCAAGAACGTCTATTCTTAATAAAACAATGCCCCTTAAACCGATCATCAGGGTCATAATTGAACCGATCACCAACAGACGGTCTCTTTCACTGGAATGTAGGGGAATGTTCCATCGTGAAGGCACTCTGCTTCTCTCCACTGCTGCTTAGTCCTCTGTTTTAAAATGTACCTTGAACTCAAGCGCTACTTCTTGCACAACCTCATCGGAGTTTCAAAACTGCGTGACCCGCGCAACGATGAAATTCTATTTTAGATTGAAAAGTTTAAGATATAATGGAAAAGGTTTAATGCATGCAATGAGAGGATTCTGGATGAATAGCTTTTACCAAGATTTTCTTTGTTAAACCTAATCTCTGCATCATCGAGTTTATCTCTCCATCACAGAGTTTAAAAGATACTTTATCTTTAATCAACCAACGCTCCCCACCATCCACTTTAAAAGATGTTTTATCTTTAATCAACCAACGGCTATATTCTATTATAGCTTTTTAAACTAAATTTGAACCGGATTGGCTTCGTTGTTCAGACGTCCAGGTATTCCTTTCACATAAATTTTGAAAATTGCAGTAGGAAATAAATATGTATTTCGAGTTGTTATTTTCAAATTTTAAAAGTTATTTTTTACATTGATGTCTATTTAAGTTTTGACACGATACTATAACTGTTTTCTATTTTATTTTGTTTTTTTAATATTTTTTTGGTAAATTTTTCTTTTTTTTTTTGCTAATTTGCTTCAAATTCACCAAAACAGTTTTGCAAGGTTAAATTTAAATTATAATTATATAGTTTGCAAAAATCAAATGAAAAGAAAAAATACTAATAATTAAACTATGGTTTTAAATCCTAAATAAATCCCAAATAGCCACTAAATATTATATTTAAATTGAATTACCATATAAAAAAAATTAGGCTCAATTAAAAAAATAAAACCAAAAACAACCCATATACATTTATGAAAACACAATTTATTGATCTTAAAAACACAAACTACCCATTTCACTTTAAACCATATATAGTATATAATGTCTTTTGGATGTATACTTATTTTATGTTTGTAATATCTTTTTGCGCTGTAATTTTGAAAATTTATTTACAGAGTAAAAACACAAACTACCCATTTCACTTTAAACCATATATAGTATATAATGTCTTTTGAATTTATAATTCTTTTATGTTTGTAATATCTTTTTGGGCTGTAATTTTGAAAATTTATTTATATAGTATAATTTAAAATTTAGTACATTTTAAATTTTAAATATAAAATAATAATTTTACAATAATAATTTGTAAAATTAATATATTTTAAAATAATAATAATTTATATTATTATAATAATTTTTTTAATTAAATTTAATATATTGAACATACATTTTAAAAATTAATTATATAATTAAATATTTAAAACAGTAACATTATATCAATTTCAAAAAATTATAATTTTTAAATAAATGGATGATAGTATATTAACGGATACAAGTGCGGTATAGTCCATAGCGAAGAACTCGTAAATTAGTGAGTATTGGTAGTTCAGTTAGAACGTGTCAGCAAGGTAGTAATTATTGCCAATTCCGCTAAAGCGTGACAGCAAGTGTCCAGATGAGAGCGGACGATCATATATGTTGTTAAGCAAGTTGTTCTTATGAAATATAAAAAAATAATATATATAATTAATTAAAATTAATAATTTATAATATAAGCATTATATATAAGGTAGATTAATTAATAAATGAAATAGTTTTTTTCTCTAATTATTATATTTGTTTAGGGAGATTATGATTTCTTATTGTTAAAAACACATTTATGAATGTATAATAGATTAGGATTTTTGAGAGGCACTCAAACACCCTACCTAATTCTAATAATCCTTACTAATGATAACATTGTTTTTATTTAAGATTGAAGTATGTATGAAAACAATTATGTAATAAATATTGTATTAATAAAAATATGAATTCAAAGTATTGAGAAATGGGACACTCGAAGATGAGAGTCTTGCTTAAAATAATTCTTCCATGATAGAGTTTTTAGATGAAATTCTAGATAAACTTAATGTATGAGAGAGAAAGATCCATTAAGTTGCTTAGTTAGAAAAATATGTTAAGTTTGGATAAGCCTAAGAGCATCATGAGATATAAAGATGATTTTTAGCAAACGGCAAACGGGCCACCCAAACGTGCACAAGGGACCCGGGTAGTCACAACTTAGCAAAACTGATACGGGCACACTCGAACGAAACGGCCTAACCGGAACATGCCCGGTTGGGCACCGATCTCACACGACACGACACGACGTGCCTGAACGAACGTCGATGCCACAAGGGAAAAAACAACAAATGAGCCGTCCGAACATGCACAAGGTACCCGGATGATCACATCTTAGCAAAACTGATACGGGCGCCATCGAACGAAATGGCCCGACCTGACCCGAATGCGCATGTTCGGGCGACCTCACATGACACGACACAGCGCACCCGAACGAACGATGCCACGAGGGAGAAAATGGAAAACGGGCCACCCAAACATGCACAAGGCACCTGGGCGGTCACAACATTAGCAAAGATGATATGGGTGCCCTCAAACGAAATGGCCCGACATGAATGCACCCGGTCGGGCAACCTCACAGTACGATGTGACACGGCGCGCCCAGCCAAACGATTCCACAAGGGAGAAAATGGCAAACGAGCCACCCGAACACGCACAAGGCACTCAGACGGTCACAAATTAGCAAAACTGATACGGGCGCCCTCGAATGAAATGACCCGACTTGAACGCGCACGGTCGAGCGACCTCACATGATGCACCTGACCAAACGACGTCACAAGGGAGAAAATGACAAATGGGTCGCTCGAGTGTGCATAAGGCACCCGGGCGGTCACAACTCATCAAAACTGATACAAGTGCCATCGAAAGAAATGGCCTGACCCGACCCAAACGCGCTCGGTCGGGTGATCTCACACAGTGTTATATAGCGCACCCGATCGAATGATGCCACAACAGAGAAAATGGAAAACGGGCCGCCCGAACATGCACAAGGGACCCAGGTGGTCATAACTTAGCAAAACTGATACGGGTGCCCTTAAATGAAACGACCTGACCAAAACGTGCCCGGTCGGGCCACCTCACATGGCGCGACACGACGCGCCTCACTGAATGATGCCACAAGGGAGAAAACGGCAAACGGGCCACCCGAACGTGTACAAGGCACCTAGGTGGTCACAACTTAGCAAAACGGATACAAGTGCCCTCGAACGAAATGGCCCGACCCGAACGTGGGTGGTCGGACGACCTTACACGGCGTGCCTGACATAACGATGCCACAAGGGAGAAAATGGAAAACGGGTCGTCCTAACGTGCTCAAGGCACCCGGGCGGTCACAACTTAGCAAAACTGATACTGGCGCCCACGAACGGAATGACCCAACTCGAACGCGCCCAGTCAGGCAACCTCACACAGCACGACACAATGAACGATGCCGCAGGGGATCAAGTGGAAAACAGGCCACCCAAATGTGCAGTACAAGGGACCCAGGCGATCACAACTTTGCAAAACTAAAACGGTCACCCTCGAACGAAACGGCTCGACCCGGACATGCCCGGTCGATTGACCTCACACAGCGCAACATGGCACGCCTGACTGAATGATGCCATAAGGGAGAAAACGACAAACGGGCTACCCGAATGTGCACAAGGTACCTGGGCGGTCATAACTTAGCAAAACTGATACAGGCACCCTCAAACGAAATGCCTCGACCGGAATGCACCTAGTCTGGCGACTTCACATGGCGCGAAATGGTGCGCCCGACCAAACGATCCCATAAGGGAGCAAACGGAAAACGGGCTGCACGAACATGCACAAGGCACCCGGGCGGTCATAACTTAGCAAAAATGATGCGGGTGCCCTCGAACGAAATAGCCTGACTCAACTCGAATGCACTCAGTCTGCTGACCTCACACAGTACGACACAGCGTGCCCGATCAAATGATGCCACAAGGGAGCAAACAGCAAACGGGTTGCTCGAACGTGCCCAAGGCACCTGTGCAGTCACAACTTAGCAAAACTGATATGGGCGCCCTTGAATGAAACAACCCGACCTGAACACGCCCGATCGAGTGAACTCACATAGCGCGACACGGTGAACGCGATTGAATGATGCCACAAGAGAGAAAATGACAAATGGGCCACCTGAACGTGCACAAATCATTCGGGTGGTAACAACTTAGAAAAAATGATACGAGCGCCCTCAAACAAATTGGCCCGACCTGAACGAGCCGGGTCGAGCGACCTCAGATGGCACGACATGGTGCGCCAGACCAAACGATGCCACAAGGGAGCAAATGGAAAATGAACCTCCTGAATGTGTAGAAGGCACCCGAGCGATCACAAATTAGAAAAACTGATACGGGCACCCTCTAACGAAATGACCTGAGCTGAACGTGCCCAGTTGGGCGACCTCACATTGCCCGACATGACACGCTTGATCGAACTATGCCAGAAGGGAGAAAACGGCAAACGGGTCACTCGAGAACTAGCCCCGATGGTCTTCTCATTTTAGAAGTTACTGGTGTCTCCCACTCTGCGCAAGGGTAGGCTAACATTTTATGTGTCACTATATCTATACTAAGCCAAGTGCTTGCTATTAAACCTTTATTTTTGGAGTAATCACCACACCTCTATGGAATCCATAATTTCCACCCTCAGGATCCTAGTTACTAGTTTGGAAGTTTACCAACACTTGTGAGTTTTAGTGTAACGGCAAACCTCTACATGGTATCAGAGCCTGAATCCATGTTTGATTCCCCCGAGCTACGTTTGAGGGGTGTATTGATTCCTTGAGCTGTGTTTGAGGGAGGGTGTTGGAGTAATCACCACACCTCTATGGAATCCATAATTTCCACCCTGGGAATCCTAGTTACCAGTTTGGAAGTTTACCAATACTTGCGAGTTTTAGTGTAACGGCAAACCTCTACACTTATTTATATTGGAAGGCGAAATTATGATGACCATGATGTTGTGTATAACTGACAGGTACCCAAATACGCCTAGAATTTGGACAGAGGAGGAGGTGGAGGTCTGGAAACACATTTTATACGATTTCCACAATAAAGGAGGTGTTTTATTCTCTCATATTTGGCACATTGGAAGAGCTTCCCATGTGGGTAAGTATATCTATGGTTTGCATTACATTGCTATCTGTTAATTCCTTTCATATACCTCCTTGTCGAATCTCTCTAGAGTGTATTGGATTTGTTTATTTTCTTCTCGAGCATAATTCCCACAATCATGTCACACTTTGTTTGCTTCACTTGGTCATGATTCCTCATCATGAAAAATAGATTGTGAAAATTCTCAGTCTATTGCCTTAGTAAATTTGTATTAGGTTAGTTTTTTTATGGATATAGAGTATGTCTTTCTTAAGAATATTTTTTCAGTTTCCTGGAATAGAGATGGCTGAGTGTCTCTATAAAATGTGGATTATCAACCCAATGGCCAGGATACCTTTTCGTCACCAGACCAGAAAATATAGGGACAGACGGTGTTACCTAATGGCAAAGATCTTGCCCATCATTCCACTCCTCTAGCCCACCCAATGGCCAGGCTACCGTTTCATCAACAGATCATAAAATATCAGGATATACAGTGTTACCCATTTGCAAAGAGCTCACCGATTATTCCACTACTCAATATCTAAAAACGTAGGAGAATCCAGAGATTATTAATGACATTTGTCTTGCTGAAAGAAATTCTATCAAATTAGATGAATCTTCTTACATAAGTCCTAGATTTAGCATTTAGGTATTTTCACACTTATTACATAGGATAGAACTATTTTTATCCTAGGATTAAGATATTAATAAAACGATTAAGATATTAATAAAACAACCGGGCTTTTCTTTTTCTTATAAGAGGGCACCACTCCTTTCTTAACCTTTTATATGCATATAGTTCATTAATGACGTTGAATATAACCAAATAGAGTCGATTATCATTACATCATTATATAGTTCTATTCAAATAAATATACACCATTATATAGTTGTCTGTCAAATAAATAGGGAAGTGTTACCTTCTTCCATTCATAGTTTTGATGGATTTTGTATAGGTTTTGATGGTGCGGAAATTCATGGTGGTCATGGATATCTTTTTGATCAGTTTATGAAAGAAAACATAAATAACAGGATCGATCGGTACGGTGTGACATTACAGAACCGATTCAGGTTTCCTCTCGAGGTTATTGAATTAGTGGTGGACGAAATTCGAGCAGAACGAGTGGGAATACACCTCTATCCATTAGCCGATTTTTTTTTTTATACTAGTGACGCAGATCTTGAGGCGTTGGGGCTTTACATGTCCGAGAGCTTAAATAAATACAACATCCTGTATGCCCATTATGTGGAGCCCAAACTGGAAGTTACCTTTTAATTTGTTGCAACAAACAAGCGTTTGTTTCCAATCAGGAAGACATTCAAGGGATCATTTTTCGTTGTAGGAGGTTACGAGCTACAGAGATGTGATTAAATAGTGTAGCAGTTAACAGCATTTTTAATTCTTCCAAAATCAAAAAAAGTATATCAGTGTCGTCCTAAAAAAAATAGAAATTTTCAAAATATACAAGTTATATAAAAAATTTAGCAATAATCTCGACATAAAAAGTATCTCTGGTAGAGTTAAAAATGGAAATGTGAAAAATACAAAATTATATAAAAAAATTTCAAAATATCTGGACATGAAAAGTATCTCTAGTAGAGCCATAAATAATCCTACACGCAATATCCTACAAACTAAAGGAAAAATGGGGTCCCAAACCATTTCCATAGGAATTCATGGCAATAAAGTGAAGAGATTCTTGAGTAGGGAAAAATTAGAGCATCATGGATGAAGATAACAGAATGAGGGAAAGGCGGGTATATGTTTATGAGTTGCATAAATCAAAATTATTAAGTTGACAGTTAAAAAATATGGAATTTAGTGGTGGAAAAACCTTCAATCCCTTAACATTGGATCTGCATATGATTATAGAGTGACAACTGGGAACTTAAGGTTTAATAAAACCAAATTATATATTTAAAATGTTGTAGAAAATATAAATTGGAATTGCAATAAATTTGGAATTGATTTTTTTTAATATAAAATTTAATTTGAAAAAATAGAAATTTCTATTTTAAAAAAATATAATAAATAATAAATTGCATATTAAAATAATTTACCCATTGAAAAGCACTAAATTATATATGAAAGTATGATGGAAAACATTAAGTTTGTAATTGTTCAAAATAGTAAGTTTCTATAATAAAGAATAATAGAATAATAAAATCTATTATTAAATAATTGTATTTATTTCAAATTTTTAATTGAATTCCAATTTCAATTTCAATTTGATAATTATGGGTTGATAATTTCCTTGCAAAATTAGATTCAAAATGAAATCAGATCATCAAACCGTCAGTGATATTTCAGCTTTGTGCTTGGCATTTACTGGAGATGATGAGAAATAAAACAAATATCGAAGACATTCATATATCTCCCGGTAGCTTATAGCTGCCATGAACTCCAACCTGAAGGCTGCTATGCTTTTTTTGGTGGGATAGGGTAGTCCTTAAAAATGCCAAACCCTTACATTCTTTGAATGCTAAATAAACCCTTAGATTCTTTGAATTCAAGTTTCTACGATTCATATTTTTTGGAATAAGTCTTTTGAATTAATCAATCTTTGTGATTAATCTAGAAGACCTCTTTAAAAACCCCTTACATTATTGGACAGAAGCCTTCTTTAAAAAACCCTCACAATATTGGAATGCAACAACAGTTATATTTCATACAGTTAATACCGGCACGATATTTCATACCATTCTAAACATCAATTGATCCCATCATCGTACTAACAGGGTTTGAATGAATATTATCCATCAGAGGTGGAACACGAGATATGTCTTCACCCACATAACACGGTTCGATATCGAATTATAATACGCAATTTTTTTTTATGAGGATGTTGGTGGCCAACAATAATGTTTCTTGCAATAATTGAACTACTTACAACAGAGGAGAAAGAAAAGATTACCAAGATACTGACTACAAGAGCTGAAGCTACCAGGAAAGTCACTTTTCCCTAATAACAGGACATATTTTATAAGGACCCGATCTAAGTTTCAATATCTTGTGAATTATATGGAAATTTCAGTGTATTGCACATGAACACAATGATAAATATTCTTAATTACATGAAAATTTCAGTGTAGATAAAAAGGTCCTTAATTACTTGAAATCTCCATAGTACATGAATTGGATGAAATCTTTTTCACATTGGCATAAAGACAGAGGATTAATAATATGAAACTAAACCTTTTGCACGAAAACCTAAATATAATTAAAGAATTTCCGGCTCCCGTCGTGGATGATATTCAAAGGTAGTCGTTTCTAATAAAACATGTAATCTGATTATTAAGATTGTAAAAGAATGCTTCGGCTGCATATCGTAGATTTTTCTTTAAGAACGTTGATGAAGTCAGGAGAAATAGAAATAGCTGAGTACTGTCCTCGCCATTATGCGACAAAAAAGGAATATGAGAGAGGCAGTTAAAGCGAACATCAACTTATTGACACGTCCAGATTTCCACAAATCAAGAACGTCTATTGTCAATAAAACAACCCCCCGTAAACCGATCATCAGGGTCATAATTGAACCGTTCACCAACACACTGTCTCTTTCAATGGAATGTAGGGAAATGTTCCATCGTGAAGGCACTCTACTTCTATCCACTGCTGCTTAGTCCTCTGTTTTAAAATGCACCTTGAACTCAAGCGCTACTGCTTGCACAACCTCGTCAGAGTTTCAAAACTGCGTGACCTGCGCAACGATGAAATTCTATTTTAGATTGAAAAGTTTAAGATATAACAGAAAAGGTTTAATGCATGCAGTGAGAGGATTCTGGATGAATAGCTTTTACCAAGATTTTCTTTGTTAAACCTAATCTCTGCATCATCGAGTTTATCTCTCCATCACCGAGTTTAAGAGATATTCTATCTTTAATCAACCAACGCTCCCCACCATCCACTTTAAAAGATGTTTTATCTTTAATAAACCAACGGTTATATTCTATTATAGCTTTTTAAACTAAATTTGAACCGGATTGGGTTCATTGTTCGGACGTCCAGGTATTCCTTTGACATAAATTTTGTAAATTTCATTAAGAAATAAATATGTATTTCGAGTTGTTATTTTCAAATTTTAAAAGTTATTTTTTACATTGATGTCTATTTAAGTTTTGACGCGATACTGTGACTGTTTTCTATTTTATTTTATTCTTTTAATATTTTTTGGTAAATTTTTCTCTCTTTTTGCTAATTTGCTTCAAATTCACCAAAACAGTTTTGCAATATTAAATTTAAATTATAATTATATAGTTTGCAAAAATCTAATATAAAAAAAAAATGTATTGAAAAATTCAAATCAAAAGAAAAAAATACTAATAATTAAACTAAGGTTTTAAATCCTAAATAAATCCGAAATAGCCACTAAATATTATATTTAAATTGAATTACCATATAAAAAAAATTAGGCTCAGTTAAAGAAATAAAACCTAAAACAACCCATATACATTTATGAAAACACAATTTATTGATCTTAAAAACACAAACTACCCATTTCACTTTAAACCATATATAGTATATAATGTCTTTTGGATGTATACTTCTTTTATAGTTGTAATATCTTTTTGCACTGTAATTTTGAAAATTTATTTATATAGTAAAAACACAAACTACCCATTTCACTTTAAGCCATATATAGTATATAATGTCTTTTGGATTTATAATTCTTTTATGTTTGTAATATCTTTTTGCGTTGTAATTTTGAAAATTTATTTATATACTATAATTTAAAATTTAGTACATTTTAAAGTTTAAATATAAAATAATAATTTTACAATAATAATTTGTAAAATTAATATATTTTAAAATAAGAATAATTTATATTATTATAATAATTTTTTTAATTAAATTTAATATATTGAACATACATTTTAAAAATTAATTATATAATTAAATATTTAAAACAATAACATTATATCAATTTTAAAAAATTATAATTTTTAAATAAATGGATGATACTATATTAACGGATACAAGTGCAGTATAGTCCATAGCGAAGAACTCGTAAATTACTGAGTATTGGTAGTTCAGATAGAACGTGTCAGCAAGGTAGTAATTATTGCCAATTCTGCTAAAGCGTGACAGCAAGCATCCAGATGAGAGCGGACGATCATATATGTTGGTAAGCAAGTTGTTCTTACGAAATATAAAAAAACAATATATATAATTAATTAAAATTAATAATTTATAATATAAGCATTATATATAAGGTAGATTAATTAATAAATGAAATAGTTTTTTTCTCTAATAATTATATTTGTTTAGGGAGATTATGATTTGTTGTTGTTAAAAACACATTTATGAATGTATAATAGATTAGGAGATTTGAGAGGCACTCAAACGCCCTACCTAATTCTAATAATCCTTACTAATGATAACATTGTTTTTATTTAAGATTGAAGTATGTATGAAAACATTTACGTAATAAATATTGTATTAATAAAAATATGAATTCAAAGTATTGAGAAATGGGACACTCGAAGATGAGGGTCTTGCTTAAAATAATTCTTCCATGATAGAGTTTTTAGATGAAATTCTAGATAAGCTTAATGTATGAGAGAGAAAGATCCATTATAAAAAAAAATAATATATATAATTAATTAAAATTTATAATTTATAATATAAACATTATATATAAGGTAGATTAATTAATAAATGAAATAGTTTTTTCTGTAATCATTATATTTGTTTAGGGAGATTATGATTTCTTGTTGTTAAAAACACATTTATGAATGTATAATAGATTAGGAGATTTGAGAGGCACTCAAACACCCTACCTAATTCTAATAATCCTTACTAATGATAACATTGTTTTTAATTAAGATTGAAGTATGTATGAAAAAATTTATATAATAAATATTGTATTAATAAAAATATGAATTCAAAGTATTGAGAAATGGGACAGTCGAAGATGAGAGTCTTGCTTAAAATAATTCTTCCATGATAGAGTTTTTAGATGAAATTCTAGATAAACTTAATGTATGAGAGAGAAAGATCCATTATATTTCTTAGTTAGAAAAATATGTTAAGTTTGGATAAGCCTAAGAGCATCATGAGATATGAAGACGATTTTTAGCAAATGACAAACTGGCCGCCCAAACGTGCACAAGGGACCCGGGTGGTCACAACTTAGCAAAACTGATACGGGCGCCCTCGAACGAAACGGCCCGACCGGAACGTGCACGGTTGGGCACCGATCTCACACGGCATGACAGGACGTGCCCGAATGAATGTCGATGCCACAAGGGAGAAAACAACAAATGAGCCACCCGAACATGCACAAGGCACCCGGACGATCACAACTTAGCAAAACTGATATGGGTGCCCTCGAACGAAACGGCCCGACCCGACCCGAATGCACATGTTCGGGCGTCCTCACACGACACGACATGGCGCGCCTGACCAAACGATGCCAAAATGGAGCAAATGGAAAACGGGCCACCCAAACATGCACAAGGCACCTAGGCAGTCACAACATTAGCAAAAATGATACAGGCGCCCTCAAACGAAATGGCTCGACAGGAACACACCAGGTCGGGCAACCTCACAGTAGGATGCGACATGGCGCGCCCAGGGAAACAATTCCACAAGGGAGAAAATGGGAAACGAGCCACCCGAACACACACAAGGAACTCAAATGGTCACAACTTCGCAAAACTGATACGAGCACCCTCGAATGAAACGACCCGACCTGAACACGGATGGTCGAGTGACCTCACACGACCCACGTGACCAAATGATGCCACAAGGGAGAAAATGACAAATGGGCAGCTGGAGTGTGCAGAGGGCACCCGTGCGGCCACAACTTATCAAAGCTGATATGGGTGCCATCGAAAGAAATGGCCTAACCCAACCCGAACATGCCCGGTCGAGCGACCTCACACGACATGATATAGCGCACCCGACCGAATGATGCCACAACAGAGCAAATGGAAAACGGGCCGCCCGAACATGCACAAGGGACCCGGGTGGTCACAACTTAGCAAAACTGATACAGGCGCCCTTAAACAAAACAACCCGACCAGATCGTGCCCGGTCAGGCCTAATCACACGGCGCAACACGAAGCGCCCGACTGAATGATGCCACAAGGGAGAAAATGACAAACGGGCCACCCGAACGTGCACTAGGCACCTAGGTGGTCACAACTTAGCAAAACTGATACAGGTGCCCTCGAACGAAATGGCCCGACCCAAACGTGGGCGGTCGGGCGACCTTACACGGCGCACCTGACCTAATGATGCCACAAGGGAGAAAATGGAAAACGAGTCACCCTAACGTGCACAAGGCACCCGGGCGGTCACAACTTAGCAAAAGTGATACGGGCGCCCTCGAACGAAACGACCCAGCTCGAACGCACCTGGTCAGGCGACCTCACACAGCACAACACGAATAATGATACCACAGGGGAGAAAACGGAAAAAGGGACACCCAAACATGTAGTACAAGGGACCTGGGCGGTCACAACTTTGCAAAACTGAAACGGTCACCCTCGAACGAAACGGCTCGACCCGGACATGCCTGGTCGATTTCCCTCACACAGCGCAACATGGCGCGCCTGACTGAACAATGCCACAAGGGAGAAAACGGAAAACGGGCCGTCCGAGCGTGCACAAGGCACCTGGGTGGTCATAGCTTAGAAAAACTGATACGGGCGCCCTCAAACGAAATGCCTCAACCTGAATGCACGTAGTCGGGCGACTTCAGATGGCGTGAAATGGCGCACACGACCAAATGATGCCACAAGGGAGAAAACGGAAAACGGGCCGCCCGAACGTGCCCAAGGCACCCGGGTGGTCACAACTTAGAAAAAATGATACGGGCACCCTCGAATGAAACAACTTGACCTGAACACGCCTAGTCGAGTGACCTCACATGGCGCGTCATGGCGTGCCCGATTGAATGATGCCACAAGAAAGAAAACGACAAATGGGCCACCTGAATGTGCACAAATCACTCGGGCGGTCATAACTTAGAAAAACGGATACGGGCACCCTCAAACGAATTGGCCCGACATGAACGGGCCCGGTCGAGCGACCTCAGATGGCACGACACAGTGCGCCCAACCAAACGATGCCACAAGGGAGCAAATGGAAAACGAGCCTCCCGAATGTGCACAAGGCACCCGAGTGATCAAAAATTAGCAAAACTGATACTGGCACCCTCGAATGAAATGACCTGACCCGAACGTGCCCGGTTGGGTGACCTCACACGGCGCCACATGACACGCCCGACCGAATGATGCCAGAAGGGAGAAAATGACAAACAAGTCACTCGAACGTGCATAAGGCACCTGGGCGATCACAACCTAGAGAAACTTATACGGGTGCCCTAGAACGAAACAAACCAACTCGAATGCACCCGGTCGGGCGACAACGCACGGCGTGACACAACGCGCCCAACTGAGTGATGCCACAAGGGAGAAAATGGAAAACAGGCCGCCCGAATGTGCACAAGGCACCCGGGTGGTCACAACTTAGCAAAAATGATACGGGCGACCTCGAACGAAACAGCCCGACCCGACCCGAATGCAAAGGAAATATTATGCTTAACATGGTGGCTGATAAATGATTAATGGTTTGTGGAAATGAGTGTGAGGTGGAGGAAGGTCCATTGTACGATGATACATTGTAGGTACATCCATGCCACTAAGATATGAAGATATGAAGATTAGTCAGTAAATGCTATCATAATTATTGTAATTGCTTTAAGCTAGATATTTGTTTATTTCTTTGTAAGATTTATAACAATGGGTAAGGGATAGTCTCCATTATAAGCCATTGAGTGAGGGGTGAACACCCTCATGAGCGTTTAATAATAAAATTAAATATTTGCTGGTTTTCACCCTATAGGGTTTCAAGGGTGTATTGGTGTTCAATGGTGTGATTGATTGTTGTTTCACATTGATGATGTTGAATTCTTTTCTTGTTGTTGTGTTCATAATGTCAAGTGTGTGATGGCTACAGTTATAATGAAATGATTGCAAGGTTACATCATACAGTTTTATGTTAATGTATTACAATAGTGGTTGTTAATGGTTAAGCAACTTACTATTCTTCTACTAAGGTTACACTATGAATTGGTGAACATTTATCTAATTATTAGTGAGAAATATTTAATAGTGATTTAGATAGTTATCATTTTTGTTACAACTAACCACTTATAAATTTATATAGACACACAAAGAATACTTATTCTCACAAAATTAGTGCCTAGGAAAATTGATGAATCCCATAAATAATAAAATAATAAGATGACACTATAAATATAATGGAATGATAAAATGAACAAATACAATTTCATAAAGATGTATATATGTTCTAAACATAGGAAACTCTCTATTACAATATCAATTGTCAACCAGAACAATGATAACCTTTGTTTAAGAATACATTATCTATCATATAAATTAAAATAAGGATAAGTATTGATAATCAATATATGATAAATGTTAAAATATTTAACTTATTATAGAGAATTATAAAAATTAATTAAATTATAATGCTTTTAAAATCATTATTATCAATTATTAAAAAATTAATATATGTTAAATATATATAAATTGTAAAATATATATATTAATACATTTATTCTCACTTTCGTTTGACCGTTACCTTGCAAAGCCATTGATATGTTTGACCCATAGTTAGCAAGTTTGGCTGTAACTTGCAAAGAAATTGTTATGCTTGACCCATACTTAGCAAGTTCGGCTGTATTGGTCCAAAAAAATATAGAAAATACATTAAAATGAGGTAATTCGAATTGTATTGAATTTTATGTGAAAATAAAATTTAATAAAAACAAATTCTATATTTAAAAGGCTGTATGAAATAGAAATCAAAATTGCAATGCATTTGAAAAGGATATATTTTTTAATATAAAATTTAATATTTAAAAAATAAAAAATAAAATAGAAAAAATGGAAATCAAAATTGCAATGGATTTGAAAAGATTTATTTTTAATATAAAATTTAATATTTAAAAATGAAATATAAAAATATAAAAATTTATATAAAAAAATTATAGAAAATAATTAATTATATATTTAAAAAATATATCTATATGAAAAACAATAAATTTGATATTAAAATATAATAGAAAAAAATAAATTTCTAATTCTTAAAAATAATAAATTTCTATAATAAAGAAAATAAATTTTATTTGTAGATATTTATAAATTTATTTAAGAAATTTGAATTTGATAATTATAGTTTGACCATTTCCTTGCAAAACTATATCCACAACGAAATCAGATCATCAAAGCGTCATTGATACGTCACACATGTGTGCTTGATATTTGCTGGAGATGATGAGAAATAAAACAAATATACGTGACATTCATATATCTGCGAGTAGCTTATAGCTGCCACGAACTCCAACCAGAAGGCTGGTATGCTTTGCTTGGTGGGAGAGGATAGTCCTTTAAAAATGCCAAATAACCCTTGCATTCTTTGAATTTAAATAACCCTGACACTTTTCAGAATTCAAGTTTCAGCTATTCATCATTTTTTGATACAAGTCTTTTGAATTAATCACAAAGTATCTTTAATCTTTGAGATTAATCCGGAAGACTTGTTTCAAAAACCCTGACATTATAGTAACACAACAACAGTTAATGATATTTCATAGAGTGTTTACAGGCACGATATTTCATACGATTTTAAACCACATTTTTACCTCATTATCGTACTAAGAGGGTTAGAATGAATATTATCCATCAGCTTTGGAACACGATTGCAAAGTATAATATACAAGCTTTTTTTATGAGGACGTTGATGGCCAACAACGTCTCTAATAAAATACGTAAAAGACTGCTTGGGCTGAATAACATAGATTTTTCTTCAAGAACGTATAACATAGATTTTTCTTCAAGAACGTTGAGGAAGTCAGGAGAAATAGAAATTGCTGAGTACTGTCCTCACCATTATGCAACATCAACTTATGTTTCATATAAAACAACGCCCATTAAACCGAGTATCAGGGTCATAATTGAACCGATCACAAATAGACGGTCTCTTTCACTGGAATGCATGTTAATGTTCCATGTGAAGGAGCGCTACAAATCGGCTATAAATCGCGGTATTGGTGTTCAAGCAATAAGCGGGGATTGTGGATGAATAGCTTTTACCAAGATTTTCTTTCTTAGCTTTTACCAAGACTTTATTTCTTAAACATAATCTCTAAACCATCCCGTTTAAAAGATGTTTTATCTTAAATCGTCCAACGGTTATATTTTATTATAGATTTTTTAAACTAAATTTGACCCTTTTACCAGGATTTTCTTTCTTAAACATAATCTCCACACCATTCAGTTTAAAAGATGTTTTATCTTTAATCGTCCAACGGTTATATTTTATTATACATTTTTAAAACTAAATCCGGACAGGGTTCGTTGTTATGACGTCAAGTACTTCTTTAACCTATAAATTTTGTAAATAAATACGTATTGCATCTTAAAATGAGTTATTTTTAAATTTTTAAATTCATCTTTTTACATTGATGTCTATCTAAGTTTTGACTCTGTAGTGTTATTGTTTCCTATTTTATGTTATTTTTTATTTTTTATTTTTATATTATTATTTTTCTTGGTATTTTTTTCCAGTGAATTTTGCTAATTTGCTTAAAATTCACCAATTTGTTTTTTGCAATTTTAAGTGTTAATTATATAATTTGCAAACTCTAATATCTAAAAAAAAATGTATTATAAAAAAAATGTATTGCAAAGTTCAAATGAAAAGGACAAAAATATTAATAACTAAACTACTCTAGTTTTAAATCCTAAATAGTCACTAAGTATTTTATTTGAATTGAATTGTCATATAAAATAATTTAGGATTAATTAAAAGAAAAAACAAAAAGAATCTATATACATTTATACATATTTATACATTGATAAAAAAACACAATTTATATTTTTAATATTGGTCTTAAAACACAAATTACTCATTTCACTTGAAACCATTATAAGTTGCATTGGTTAATGCGAACTAACAGTAGCCAATAGGAAAATTTGTTGCTAAAGTCATGTCTTCTAAGGGACCTCTCAACTCAATTCCAACCACTCAAGTTAAAAATTGTGTTATGTGAAAATTTGCATAAAAATTTGTAATCTACATTGGCCAATGTTAGCTAAATCAATAGTGGTTAATAGGAAAATGAAATCCTATAGTATTTATTTGGGAGGAACTAATAAATTGAAATGTGGATACTAAATACTAGTAAGCCTCGACATCACAAATATCTAAATATAATGCATGAATATTGCAACAATATCCATAAATTATGGCATAAAGTATGTGACTTAGTTGTCCACATGACCTTGAAGTTATGGTCCAATAAAATGTTTGAAAATTATTTTTTTAATAATATTGAAAAACATATTTATATTTCAAAGTTACATTATAAGTTGCATTGGTCAATGTTAAACTAATAGTCTTCAATAAGCAAATCCATTGCTAGAATATTTCCTTGGCAAGAATCCCTTGCAATAAAAATTTAACAAATTATAAAGAAATGACAAAGGTTAGAAGAACAAATCCTTGAAGATATCATTGTGTTGGATCACCTTGGAAGAACAATTTCCATTACTTCCACACATCCCATAACTAGTGTCATTGTTACCAAAATCACCAAACACTTAATCCTAGGTTTAAACTCCATATTATCATTTTCTCTTTTAATTTCAAAGTCCACAATGAATCAAAAGTTGCATTTAACCACAATTCGTTATTAAATATCATAGTCATATAAATCAAATGGCCTGTAAATCTAGACACACATCAAAGCATCAATTTCGTAATACATTTTTAAAAATTCATAAAAATCAAGTAAATCAAAACTTTATTTTAAATTATTGTTTATAGAAATATTTAATATATGCCCTAGACATACCTAAATTTTGGACAGTAAATGAATGTTATACTTTTTTTGTTTATATATATATATAAGCTTGGTAGTACCTTTCATTTTTCTCTGTTATTTTTTTCAACTCCATCTTTTGTCAACATGTCGAGATGCATCACTCCTATTGGGGAGGGGAATTGAACCTGTGATGAGTGCTATAAGATCTTCCCTGATCATCGTTTAAGCAAGCCACCAAGGACATATATATTCCCTTATCACTGTTTAACCAAACCTCCAAAGACTTAGATATATGTGCTTTAAAAAAAATTGTTATACTCTTTTGTTTTATTGAGTTTTGTTCACATCTAATTTCCTTTTACATGTACAATATTATTGTATATACCTATTTTTTTTGTTAAAAAAATTAATTGAGGTGACACATTCAATATTATTTTTTATTTTTCAATTAAGAAAATGTAGAAGAAGATTATTGATTATGGAGGTTCACTCTAACTTTATCATGCATATTCTTAACCTATAAATAGTCTTTGTCCAAAAAACCATAATTCATGTTTTTTTTTTGTGAGTCAAATATTAGTAATTATATTATCAAGAAATCTTTAGAAGCAAAATACATGTCAACAGGCTTAGAAAAATACTCAAGCCTAAATTTAAGAAGCATATAATGTGGAGGAAGACCATGACAACAAATTTCATTGGTTATTATTGGGTGGCTTATATGCCATGACTTGCATAACACAAAATAGTAAAAACTACAATTCATAAAAATCCTCATTATGCGGGTGGATTTGGGTGAAATACTGGAGGAGTAGTGAAGAGAGAAGCACATTCATGCATGTGAAAATCAATTTGTTCCACCCTCGCTTCCAGAAAATTAAGGTGGTCATTTTTTTATGTGTGCTGCTAGCGTAGACCTTCGACTGAGTCTAGGATCTCACTTTCCATTTGCTAAAGATCATTAATGTAAGCTACCAATTCATTTTGATCAACATACCTCTACTCCCTTAGAGTTTCCATAAGGAGGCAGGGGCCTCCATGTGACCGGGGCTGTAGGCTGGTAAGAAAGTCGCAACCTCACCTAAGAGATGATTCTCAGTATATTCCCTGTGGGAGCTTAGCTCCTCATCGTGTGGTCACCCTACGATTAGATGAGCAAATCATCCACTACACGGGTGTCCTCTCTACCGAGGTATTATTTAACCATTCTAACTACAATCCACCCCCCAGGGGATGGCTTTCCACCTCGCGAGAGAGAAGAAGCAGAATAACCTATAATAAAATTGCAGAAGGTTTACATAAAGAAATTTACCAGGACAGTTACTAGCCTTTTCCTAGAGTGACTTAGGCATCGTACTGAATACGAGGAAAAATACTGTGAGGAAGACACCAACAATATGAGCGTAGAGCATCCTATCGAGAGTGTAGGAATCCGGTGGAGCCAGTATTGAAATGAGCACTCAAGATTTCCAACCACCCCATGCGGTATGTTTGACAGACTCTTTCTTACCACTATATCTTCATGGCCGAATCAAAATGGGGTATGAGTGACACACTCTATCCAAATTCACCCAGATGAATGTCAGATAGCTTGAAGGTTCACACTATCGATGGGTCGAGTGAAAGTCAATCTTCTTCTAGCAGTCAAATCAATATCAATCTAATTAGATTTTGGTTGGGAAAGATCTCACCTGCTTTGGTGCTTATAAGGTAATGGTTTATAGCTATCCCTCTTAAGCGCTTCATGAAGTGAGGGATACCATGTCTAGTTCTATAGCAGGTAGCAGGTAGAGTTTCTAGGGGAAGGAACACTTAACCACTAGAACAGAGCATGGAAGAAAGTATGACTCATCATAGGTACTCAAATGAACTTTCTATTACTTCAAATTGGCATTTCATGAAGGTCCTTCCCCCGGACCCCATGGACAATCCTATACCAGATGGTCTCTGTCCTCTTAGATGGAGGCAACGTGAATACCATACCTGTATGTGCCTATCCAGAGTTGCAATGATGTAGCATTACAACCAAACAAACTATGCACTAGACACTCCTTTCTCATCTCCAAAAATTGTCGAATGGCCTTCCGGGGTCGCTCTACCTGCAGATTAACTCGCAGACAGTGGGATGGTGAGTACGATGTACTGTATATCATCATCAATTCTTGTGTGATGCGCGTGGATTCCTATCGAGATCCGCGTACCACTGCACTTCCATTTTTAGCTGACATGCATCACCCCATCGGGGACATAATTCATGTTCATATGATAGATGTTCACATATATAATTTTTTTAACTATCCAATTTAATTAAAATGATAGAAAACCCATAACAACTCTTTGAATAAATATCAACCTTTAATTTGTGGCAAACCATTCTATGGAAGTTAAATCCCTAACATTAAAATTTTTTAATTATATTTCAAGATAGAGAAACAAACAAAAAAAAATATACAAAGTGCATAAAATAAACTCTTTAATAAAAGACATATAATGAAATCAACAATGAAACATTAAATTTAATTATTACTCAATTATATATTTTGTATTCTTAATGTTCGTTATCATATTTTTTTTTATATAAATGATCCAACAACACACCATTCCAAAGACAAATCACATCTACATTTAAGTTATTTAGGTGTTTTGATTCCATATGAATAGGGATTTTATACAAATATGAAAACTTATTTTCACCAATCAAGTTTCTTTGGAATCGTCAAATTTGATCAATTTTTTTCAAAACCTCAATTTTGATAGGCACCTGAGTTTTCATTTTTATTTTTTTTTAAAAGACAAATTGCAATAAAAAAAAAGCCCTAAAACCCTTAATTTATTTAACATTTCTCTCACCAAACATGAACTCAACAAAAACACTCAATGACTCTCTCAACACATGTAACGGCCCACAGAGAGTTAAGGCACAGAAGCAGTCGCAGGTAAGGTGCCTCAATGAATGTTCGTCGCCCTTGGCGTTCTTTGATCTATATTCGTCACCCATGAACTTAATCAAATCGAAACCTATATGAACACATTAAGGCACTACATCATGAATCAATCCATTCAGAATTCATCCATACTAAGCATATTTTTGCAAATTGGATGAATTTATTCTCTTATATTGCACAAGGAAGGAAATTAATCACAATAGCAAGGAAAAAAAACACAGAAGAAAAAAAAATCAAGGTAGAAGATCAAATTGATAACACCGTATCAGTTGGGTCCCTTTAGTTGGCCTCACAGTTACCAATCATCAATCTTTTGTTCTCCCTTTTCTCATTTCCTACTGTACTCTATTTTGACAACATAGTTTGATTTTTCTCATATTGGAAAGGGGTTTTGCAGAGTGTTTTTGGCACCATTAACCATATATATATTCTATAATTTTATGCCCCAACTGCATGCAATCCTATACTATTCCTAGAGAACTAGCCCAATGGTCTTCTCATTGCAGAAGATACTAGTGTATCCCACTCTGCGCAAGGGTAGGATAACATTTTATGTGTCACTAAGCCTAGTGCTTGTTATGAAACCCTTATTTTCGGAGTAATCACCACACCTCTATCTAATCCATAATTTCCATGCTGGGGATCCTAGTTACTGGTTTGGAAGTTTACCAATACTTGCAAGTTTTAGTGTAATGACAAACCTTTGCATGGTATTAGAGCCTGAACCCAGGTTCGATTCCACCGAGCTGCGTTTGAGGGGTGTATTGATTCCCCGAGCTACGTTTGAGGGAGGGTGTTAGAGTAATCACCACACCTCTATGGAATCCATAATTTCCACCGTGGGGATCCTAGTTACCTGATCCGGATCTTGGGTTGGTGCCATTTCCCATTCGGATCATTACAGGTTTGGAAGTTTACCAATACTTGCGAGTTTTAGTGTAATGGAAAACCTCTACACTTATTTATATTGGAAGGCAAAATTATGATGACCATGATGTTGCATACAACTGACAGGTACCCAAATACGCCTAGAATTTGGACAGAGGAGGAGGTGGAGTTCTGGAAACCCATTGTGTATGATTTCCACACTAAAGGAGGTGTTTTTTTCTCTCAGATTTGGCACATTGGAAGAGCTTCCCATGTGGGTAAGTATATTTATGGTTTGAATTACATTGATATCGGTTAATTCTTTTCATATACCTCGTTGTCAAATCTCTCTATAGTGTATTGGATTTGTTCATTTTCTTCTCGAGCATAATTCCCACAATCATGTCACACTATGTTTGCTTCAGTAGGTCATGATTCCTGATCATGAAAAATAGATCGTGAAAACTCTCAATCTATTTCCTTAGTAAATTTGTATTAGGTTAGTTTTTTGATGGATGTAGAGTATGTATTTTTTAAGAACATTTTGTCAGTTTCCTTGAATAGAGATAGCTGAGTGGCTCTATAAAATGTGGATTATCAACCCACTGGCCAGGATACCTTTTCGTCACCAGATCAGAAAATATAGGGACAGATGGTGTTACCCAATGGCAAAGATCTTTCCCATCATTCCACTCCTCGATCCCACCCAATGGCCAGGCTACCGTTTCATCAACAGATCATAAAATATGAGGATATACGGTGTTACCCAATGGCAAAGATCTCATCGATTATTCCACTCCTCAATCTCTAAAAACTCAGGAGATTCCAGAGGTTATTAATGACATTTGTCTTGCTCAAAGAAATGTTATCAAATCAGGTGATTTTTCTTACATAAGTCATAAATTTAGCATTTAGGTATTTGCACAATTATTACATAGGATACAACTATTTTTATCCTAGGATTAAGATATTAATAAAACAACCGAGCTTTTATTTTTCTTATAAGAGGGCACCACTCCTTTCTTAACCTTTTATGTGCATATAGTTCATTAATGACGCTGAATATAACCAAATAGAGTCGATTTTCATTACATCATTATATAGTTCTATTTCAAATAAATGTACACCATTATATAGTTCTCTGTCAAATAAATAGGGAAGTGTTACCTTCTTCCGTTCATAGTTTTGATGGATTTTGCATAGGTTTTGATGGTGTGGAAATTCATAGTGCCCATGGATATCTTCTTGATCAGTTTATGAAAGAAAACATAAATAACATGATCGATCGGTACGGTGTGACATTACAGAACTGATTCAGGTTTCCTCTGGAGGTTATTGAATCAGTGGTGGACGAAATTGGAGCAGAATGAGTGGGAATATAACTCTATCCATTTGCCGATTTTTTTTATGCTAGTGATGCAGATCCTGAGGCGTTGGGGCTTTACATGGCCGAGAGCTTAAATAAATACAACATCCTATATGCCCATTATGTCGAGCCCAAACTTGAAGTTACCTTTTAATTTGTTGCAAAAAAAAAGTGTTTGTTTCCAATGAGGAAGACATTCAAGGGATCATTTTTCATTGCAGGAGGTTATGAGCTACATAGATGTGATTAAACAATGTAGCAGTTATCAACATTTTTAATTCTTCCAAAATCAAATAAAGTATATTAGTGTCGTCCTAAAAATATATATAAATTTTCAAAATATACAAGTTATATAAAAAATTTAGCAATAATCTGGACATAAAAGGTATCTCTGGTAGAGTTAAAAATGGAAATGTGAAAAATACAAAATTATATAAAAAAATTTCAAAAAATCTGGACATGAAAAGTATCTCTAGTAGAGCCATAAATAATCCTACACACAATATCCGACAAGCTAAAGTAAAAATGGGGTCCCAAACCATTTCCAAAGGAATTCATGGAAATAAAGTAAAGAGATTCTTGAGTAGGGAAAAACTAGAGCATCATGGATGAAGAGAACAAAATGAAGGAAAGGTGGGTATATGTTTATGAGTTGCATAAATCAAAATTAAGTTGACAGTTAAAAGCTATGGGATTTAGTGGTAGAAAAACTTTCAATCTCTTAACATTGGAATCTCTTAACATTGGATCTGCATATGATTATAGAGTGACAACTGGGAACTTAAGGTTTAATAAAAACAAATTATATATTTAAAATGTTGTAGAAAATATAAATTAAAATTGCAATAAATTTGGAATTGGTTTTTTTAATATAAAATTTAATTTGAAAAAAAAATTAGAAATTTCTATTTAAAAAAATATAATAAATAATAAATTGCATATTAAAATAATTTACCCATTGAAAAGTAGTAAATTCTATATGGAAGTATGATTGAAAAAATTAAGTTTGTAATTGTTCAAAATAGTAAGTTTCTATAATAAAGAATAATAGAATAATAAATTCTATTACTAAATATTTGTATTTATTTCAAATTTAATTGAATTCCAATTTCAATTTGAATTTGATAATTATGGGTTGACCATTTCCTTGAAAAATTAGATTCAAAATGAAATCAGATCACGAAACCGTCAGTGATATTTCAGCTTTGTGCTTGGTATTTACTGGAGATGATGATAAATAAAACAAATATCGATGACATTCATATATCTCCCGATAGCTTATAGCTGCCATGAAATCCAACCTGAAGGCTGTTATGCTTTGTTTGGTGGGAGAGGATAGTCCTTAAAAATGCCAAACCCTTACATTCTTTGAATGCTAAATAAACCCTTAGATTCTCTGAATTCAAGTTTCTACGATTTATATTTTTTGGAATAAGTCTTTGAATTAGTCAATCTTTGTGATTAATCCAGAAGACCTGCTTAAAAAACCCTTACATTATTGGACAGAAGCCTTGTTTAAAAAAACCTCACATTATTGGA
Organism: Pinus albicaulis; assembly: GCA_034641835.2. Taxonomy (NCBI): domain Eukaryota; kingdom Viridiplantae; phylum Streptophyta; class Pinopsida; order Pinales; family Pinaceae; genus Pinus; species Pinus albicaulis. Next base: position 201,486 of record JAXQQM020085848.1, read on the forward strand.
ATGCAGCAACAGTTATATTTAATATAGTTAATACAGGCACGATATTTCGTACCATTTTAAACATCAATTGCTCCCATCATCGTACTAACAGGGTTTAAATGAATATTATCCATCAGCGGTGGAACAGGAGATATGTCTTCACCCACATAACACGGTTCGATACGGAAGTATAATACGCAATTTTTTTTTAATGAGGATGTTGGTGGTAAAAAATAATGTTTCTTGCAATAATTGAACTACTTACAATATAGGAAAAAGCAAAGATTACCATGATACTGACTACAAGAGCTGAAACTTCCAGGAAAGTCATTTTTCCCTAATAACAGGACATATTTTATAAGGACCCGATCTAAGTTTCTATATCTTGCGAATTATATGGAAATTTCAGTGTATTGCACATGAACACAATGATAAAGATTCTTAGTTACATGAAAATTTCAGTGTAGATAAAAAGGTCCTTAATTACTTGAAATCTCCACAGTACATGAATTGGATGAAATTTTTTTCACATTGGCATAAAGACAGAGGATTAATAATATGAAACTAAACTTTTTGCACGAAAACCTAAATATAATTAAAGAATTTCCGGCTCCTGTCATGGATGATATTCAATGGCAGTCGTTTCTAATAAAACATGTAATCTGACTATTAAGATTGTAAAAGAATGGTTCGGCTGCATATCATAGATTTTTCTTTAAGAACGTTGATGAAGTCAGGAGAAATAGAAATAGCTGAGTACTGTCCTTGCCATTATGCGACAAAAAAGGATTATGAGAGAGGGAGTTAAAGCGAACATCAACTTATTGACACGTCCAGATGTGCACAAATCAAGAATGTCTGTTGTCAATAAAACAACGCCCCTTAAACCGATCATCACAGTCATAATTGAACCGATCACCAACACACGGCCTCTTTCACTGGAATGTAGGGGAATGTTCGATCGTGAAGGCATGCTGCTTCTCTCCACTGCTGCTTAGTCCTCTGTTTTAAAATGTACCTTAAACTCAAGTGCTACTGCTTGCACAACCTCGTCCAAGTTTCAAAATTGCGTGATCCGCGCAACGATGAAGTTCTATTTTAGATTGAAAAGTTTAAGATATAACGGAAAAGGTTTAATGCGTGCAATGAGAGCAGATTCTGGATGAATAGCTTTTACCAAGATTTTCTTTTTTAAACCTAATCTCTCCATCATCGAGTTTAAAATATATTTTATCTTTAATCAACCAACGCTCCCCACCATCTAGTTTAAAAGATGTTTTATCCTTAATCAACCAACGTTTATATTTTATTATAGCTTTTTAAACTACATTTGAACCGGATTGTCTTGTCTCGGACAGTCTGTGTATCTCTTTATATAAATTTAGAATTGCATTAGGAAATAATATGTATTTCGAAGTTGTTATTTTCAAATTTTAAAAGTTATTTTTTATCCATATCTATTTAAGTTTCGACGCGAGACCAGTTTTCTATTTTTTAATATTTTTTTGTTATTATTATTTTTTTTAAATTTTTCTTTTCTATTTTTCGCTAATTTGCTTCAAATTCACCAAAAGAGTTTTGCAAGGTTAAATTTAAATTATAATTATATAGTTTCCAAAAATATAATATATAAAACAATGTATTGCAAAATTCAAATGAAAAGAAAAAACTACTAATAATTAAACTACGGTTTTAAATCCTAAATAAATCCGAAATAACCACGAAATATTATATTTAAATTGAATTACCATATAAAAAAAATTGGGATCAATTAAAAAAATAAAACCAAAAACAACCCATATACATTTATGAGAAAACACAATTTATTGATCTTAAAAACACAGACTACCCATTTCACTTTAAACCATATATAGTATATAATGTCTTTTCGATGTATAATTATTTTATATTTGTAATATCTTTTTGTGCTGTAATTTTGAAAATCTATTTATATAGTATAATTTAAAATTTAATACATTTTAAAGTCTTAATATAAAATAATATTTTTACAATAATAATTTGTAAAATTAATATATTTCAAAACAATAATAATTTATATTATTATAATAATTTTTTTAATTAACTTTAATATATTGAACATACATTTTAAAAATTAATGATATAATTAAATATGTAAAAGAATAACATTATATCAATTTTAAAAAATTATAATTTTTAAATAAATGGATGATACTATATTAACGGATACAAGTGCGGTATATTCCATAGCTAAGAACTCGTAAACTAGTGAGTATTGGTAGTTCAGTTAGAACGTGTCAGCAAGGTAGTAATTATTGCCAATTCCGCTAAAACGTGACAGCAAGCGTCTAGTTGAGAGCGGACGATCATATATGTTGGTAAGCAAGTTGTTCTTATGAAATATAAAAAAATAATATATATAATTAATTAAAATTAATAATTTATAATATAAGCATTATATATAAGGTAGATTAATTAATAAATGAGATAGTTTTTTTTTCTAATTATTATATTTTTTTAGGGAGATTATGATTTCTTCGTGTTAAAAACACATTTATGATTGTATAATAGATTAAGAGATTTGAGAGGCACTCAAACATTCTACCTAATTCTAATAACCCTTACTAATGATAACATTGTTTTTATTTAAGATTGAAGTATGTATGAAAACATTTACGTGATAAATATTGTATTAATAAAAATATGAATTCAAAGTATTGATAAATGGGACACTCGAAGATGAGAGTCTTGCTTAAAATAATTCTTCCATGATAGAGTTTTTAGATGAAATTCTAGATAAACTTAATGTATGAGAGAGAAAGATCCATTAAGTTGCTTAGTTAGAAAAATATGTTAAGTTTAGATAAGCCTAAGAGCATCACGAGATATAAATACGATTATTAGCAAATGGAAAATGGGTCGCTCAAACATGCAGAAGGGACCCGGGCGGTCACAACTTACCAAAACTGATACGGGCGCCCTCGAATGAAACGACTCGACCGGAACGCACCCGGTTGGGCGCCGATCTCACATGGTGTGACACGACGCGCCCGAACAAACGTTGATGCCACAAGGGAGAAAACAACAAACGAGATGCTCGAACGTGCACAAGGCACTTAGGCGGTCATAACTTAGCAAAACTTATACGAGCGCCCTCGAACGAAACGATCGGACCCAACCCGAATGCATCCGGTCGGGCGACCTCATACGACGCGACACGGCTCGCCCGACTCAACGTTGCCACAAGGGAGAAAATGGGAAATGGGCCACCCAAACATGCACAAGGCACTCGGACGGTCACAACTTAGCAAAACTGATACGGGCACCCATGAATGAAACGGCCCGACCTGAGCACTCCTGGTCGGGCGACCTCACAGTACGGTGCGACATGGTGCGCCTGACCGAATGAATCTACAAGGGATCAAATGGAAAATGGGCCAACCGAACGTGGACAAGGCACCCGGGCAGTCACAACTTAGCAAAAATGATACGGGTGCCCTCGAACGAAATGACCCGACCTGAACGCGGTCGGTTGGGCGACGTCACACGGCACGCTCGACTGAACGATGCCACAAGGGAGAAAACGGGCAGTCACAACTTAGAAAAACTGATATGGGTGTCGTCGAACGAAACGGCCTGACCCGACCCGAACGCGCCCGGTCGGGCAACCTCACGAGGTGCGATACAGTGTGCCCGACCGAACGATGCCACAAGGAAGAAAACAGGAAAATGGGCCACCCGAACGTGCACAAGGGACCCAGGTGGTCACAACTTAGCAAAACTGATAGGGCGCCCTCGAATGAAACGATCCATCCCGAACGCGCCCGGTCAGGCGACCTCACAAGGTGCAACACGGTACGCCCGACCGAATGATGCCACAAGGGAGAAAATGGAAAATGGGTCGCTCGAACGTGCATAAGGCACCTAGGGTGACCTTACACGGTGCAACACGACGTGCCTGACCGAGCGATGCCACAAGGGAGAAAATAGAAAATGGGTCGTCGTAACGTGCACAAGGCACCCGAGCTATCACAACTTAGCAAAACTGATACGGGCGCCCTCGAACGAAATGGCCCGGCTCGAACGCGCTTGGTGAGGCGACCTCAGACGGTGCGACATGACAAACGATGCCGCAGGGGAGAAAACAATAAATGGGCCGCACGAACGTGCAGTACAAGGGACTCGGGCAGTCACAACTTAGCAAAACTGATACAGGCACCCTCGAACGAAACGGTACATAGCGTGCTGGACTGAACGATGCCACAAGGGAGAAAATAGCAAATGGGCCTCCCGAACGTGCACAAGGCACCTGGGTGGTCACAACTTAGCAAAACTGATACGGGCGCCCTCGAATGAAATGGCCAGACCCAAATGCACCCGATCGGGCGACCTCACACGGTGTGACACGACGTGCCCGACCGAACGATGCCACAAGGGAGCAAACAGAAAATGGTCCGCTCGAACGTGCACAAGGCACATGGGTAGTCACAACTTAGCAAAAATGATACGGGCACCCTCGAACGAAACGGCCCAACCTGACCCGAACGCACCGAGTCGGGCGAACTCACATGGCATGACACGACGTGCCCAACCGAAGGATGCCTCAAGGGAGCAAACGACAAACAGGCCGCCTGAACGTGCAAAAGGCACCTAGGTGGTCACAACTTAGCAAAATTGATATGGGCACCCTCGAACGAAATGGCTCGACCCGAATGTGCCCAGTTAGGTGACCTCACACGGCGCAGCACGGTGCGCCCGACTGAACGATGCCACAAGTGAGAAAATGGAAAATGGGCCGCCCGAGCGTGCATAAGGCACCTGGGCAGTCACAACTTAGGAAAACTGATACGGGTGCCCTCGAATGAAATGGCCCAGCTCGAACGCACCCAGTTCAGTGACCTCAAATGGCTCAACATGCCGAACGATGCCACAGGGGAGAAAACAACAAACGGGTTGCCCAAACGTGCACAAGCCACCCGGGTGGTCACAACTTAAAAAAACTGATACGAGCTCCCTCGAATGAAATGACTTGACTCGGATGCACCCGGCCTGGTGACCTCACATGGTGCGACACGGTGCGCCCAACCAAATGATGCCATGAGTGAAAAAACGACAAACGGGCCACTCGAATGTGCACAAGGCACCCTGGCGGTCACAACTTAGCAAAACTTATACGGGCACTGTCGAACGAAACGGCCTGGCCTGAACACAAGGCACTCGGGCTGTCACAACTTAGCAAAATTGATACGGGTGCCCTCAAATGAAACGGCCTGGCCCGAACGCACCCGGTCAGGTGACCTCACACGACACAACACAACGAACGATGCCACAAGGGAGCAAACGACAAACGGGTTGCCCGAACATGCGCAAGGCACCCGGGCAGTCACAACTTAGCGAAACTGATACGGGCGCCCTCAAACGAAACAGCTCGACCCGGACGCGCCCGGTCGGGCGACCTCATAAAGTGTGACACGACGCACCCGACCGAACGATGCCATAAGGGAGAAAATGGAAAATGGGTCACCCGAAAGTGCACAAGGCACTCGGGTAGTCACAACTTAGCAAAAATCATACGGGCGCCCTCAAATGAAACGACCCGACCCGAACGTGCCCGGTCGGGTGACCTCACATGGCGCGACACGGCGCGCTCGAGCGAATGATGCCACAAGTGATAAAATGGCAAACGGGCCACCTAAATGTGGACAAGTCACTCGGGCGGTCACAAATTAGCAAAACTGATACGGTCGCCCTCGAACAAATCGGTCTGACCCGAACGTGCCCGGTCGGGCGACCTCACATGGCGCGACACGGTGCGCCCGACCGAACGATTCCACAAGGGAGCAAATGGAAAACGGGCCAACCAAACGTGCACAAGGCACCTGGGTGATCACAACTTAGCAAAACTGATACGGGCGCCCTCGAACGAAACGGCCTGACCGGAACGCGCCCGGTCGGGTGACCTCACACGGCGCAACACGACGTGCCCAACTGAATGATGCCACAAGGGAGAAAATGGAAAATGGGCCACTCGAACGTGCATAAGGCACCGGGGCAGTCATAATCTAGAAAAACTGATATGGGCGCCCACGAATGAAACGACCCGACCCAACCCGAACGCGCTCGGTCGGGCGACCTCACAAGGCGCGACATGGTGCTCCCTACCGAACGATGCCACAAGGGAGCAAATGGAAAAAGGGCTGCCCGAATGTGCCCAAGGGACTCAGGCGGTCACAAGTTAGCAAAATTGATACGGACGCCCTCAAACGAAACGGCCCATCCCGAACGCGCCCATTCGGGCGACCTCACACGGTGCGACACGGCTTGCCCGAACAAACGATGCCAAAAGGGAGAAAATGGAAAATGGGCCACCTGAACGTGCACAAGGCACCCAGGCAGTCATAACTTAGCAAAACTGATACGAGCACACTCGAACGAAATGGCCCGACCTGAACACGCCCGGTCAGGCGACCTCACACTCCGCGACATGGCACACCCGACCGTGGTTGGGGGCACACATTAAAAGTGAACCAAGGAGTGAGCGCATCACGTCTTTAATATTTTATGAAACTCCTTAGAAGTCCCATCATAACCACCTTCCATCTTCATCATAATGTGATATGTCAACTTAAGATATCTTATTATGTTGCTCCAACCATTCAAAAAGGGGACCGAAGTTAGATTATTATTTATTAAAGGAGAGGCGAAAGAAATTAATTTACAAGCTATCACAATAGTGACGCTCTCATACAAATGTCGCAAGAGTGACAGTTAGCCCAAACTGTCGCAATAGCGACGCTTTTTCCCAAACTGTCGCAATAGCAACGCTTTTGCCCAAACTGTCGCAATAGCGACGCTTTCCTCCAAACGTCGCAATAGTGAAACTTAGCTCTAATCCATCGCAATTCCGACGCTTTTTCCCAAATTTTCGCAATTCTGACGCTTTGCTACAAACTTCGCAAGACCAACACTAACTTCTATGTGTCGCAATATCGACACTTATCTCCAAATGTTGGTATAGTGACAATTGTGGGTGGGATTTGAAAAATTGATAATTTTTGGGGAAATTTCCGACATTTGGTCAAAAGTGTCGGAATTTCTGCCAAATGTACTAGTGTCAGATAGCTTGAAGGTTCACACTATCAACGGGTTGAGCGAGCCCCCAGATCCCATGGGCACTCCTGTAGCAGATGGTATCCTTCCTATGAGATGGAGGTAGCGTGAATACCATACCCGTATGCCCCTATCTTGAGTTGCAACCAGGTAGCATTACAACGAAAAAAATTGTGCACCAGACACTCCCTTCTCATCTCCAAAAATAGTCGAGTGGCCTTCCGAGGTCGCTCTACTTTCATATTACATGCATCAGCCCATCAGGGACATAGATCATGTTCATATGATAGATGTTCACACACACACACACAGATATATATATATATATATATTAATTATCCAATTTAATTAAAATGCTAGAAAACCCATAACCATTCTTGGAATAAATATCAATCTTTAATTTGTGGCTACTACTAAAAAAATTCTAAACCATTTTATGGAAGTTAAATCTCTAACATTAAAAAATTTTAAATTATATTTCAAGGCAGACCCAAAAAAAATAGAAAAAGTGTGTAAAATAAACTCTTTAATAAAAAACATATAATAATCAACAATGAAACATTAAATTTAATTATTATTCAATTATATATTTTGTATTCTTAATGTTCAATATATATATATATATATATATATTATAAATGATCCAACAACACACCAGTCCAAAAATAAGCCACATCTACATTTAAGTTATTTAGGTGTTTCGATTACACGTGAAGTGGGATTTTATACAAATATGAAAACTTCTTTCCACCAATCAAGCTTCTTTGAAACCATCAAATTTGACGAGCACTTGAGTTTTCAATATTTTTTTTTTGTTTTGGACAAATTGCAATAAAAAAAAAGGCCTGAAACCCTTAATTTATTTAACAGTTGTCACACCAAACTTGAATTCAACACAAACACTTAATGACTATGTCAACACATGTAACAACCCACACATAGTTAAGACGTAGAAGCAGTGGCACGTAAGGTGCCTTAATGAATCTTTGCCACCCTTGAAGTTCTTTGATCTATCTTCATCACCCATGTTGTTAATCTAATAAAAATATATATATAAACATTAAGGCACTACATCATGAATCAATCCATTCAGAATTCATCCATATCTATATGCATATTTTTTCAATTCATTCAAGTTATTCACTTATATTGCACAAGGAAGGAAACTAATTGCAATAAAAAGTAAAAAACACACAGAAGAAAACCAATCAAGGCAAAAGATAAAATTGATAACAACTTATCAGTTGGTCCCTTTAGCTGGCCTCACAGTTACCGATCATCGATCTTTTGTTCTCCCTTTTCTCATTTCCTACTGTACTCTCTTTCATAACATAGCTTTATTTTTTCATATTGGAAATGCGTTTTGCAGAGTGTTTTTGGCACCATTAACCAGACATAGATCCTATAATTTCATGCCCCAACTGCACGCAATCCTATACTATTACCATAGAACTAGTCCCAGTACTCTTCTCATTGCAGAAGCTACTGGTGCCTCCCACTCTACGCAAGGGTAGGCTAACATTTTCTGTGTTGCTATATCTATACTAAGCCAAGTGATTTTTATGAAACCCTTATTTATATTGGAAGGCCAAATTATGATGACTATGATGTCGCGTGCAACTGACAGGTACCAAAATACGCCTGGAATTTGGACACAAAAGGAGATGGAGGTTTGGAAACCCATTGTGAACGATTTCCACAACAAAGGAGGTGTTTTCTTCTCTCAGATTTAGCACATTGAAAGAGCTTCCCATGTGGGTATGTATATCTATGGTTTGCGTTACATTGCTATCTATTAATTCCTTTCATATACCCACTTGTCTAATCTCTCTAGAGTGTACTGGATTTGTTCATTTTCTTCTCGAGCATAATTCCCACAATCATTTCACACTTTGCTTGCTTTAGTTGGTCATGATATCTCATCATGAAAAACAGATAGTGAAAATTCTCAGTCTATTGCCTTAGTAAATTTGTATTAGGTCAGTTTTTTCATGGATGTAATAGTATGTCTTTTTTAAGAACATTTTGTCAGTTTCCTTGAATAAAGATGGTTGAGTGGCTCTATGAAATGTATATTATCAACCCCATGGCCAGGCTACCTTTCGTCACTAGATCAGAAAATATAGGGACAGATGGTGTTACCCAATGACAAAGATCTTGTCGATCATTCCACTCCTCGAGCCCACCTAATGGCCAGGCTACCTTTTCATCAATAGATTATAAGATATCAGGATATACGGTGTTACCCAGTGGCAAAGATCTTGACGATTATTCCACTCCTCAATCTCTAAAAACTTAGGAGATTCCAAAGATTATTGATTACATTTGTCTTGATGCAAGAAATGCTATCAAATCAGGTGACTTTTCTTACATAAGTCATAAATTTAGCACACATATTACATAGGATAGAACTATTTTTATCCTAGGAAGATATTAATAAAACAACCAGGCTTTTATTTTTCTTATAAGAGGGTACCACTCCTTTCTTAACCTTTTATATTCATATAGTTCATTAATGACGCTGAATATAACCAAATAGAGTCGATTTTCATTAACAAATAAATATACATCATTATATAGTTCTCTGTCAAATAAATAGGGAAGTGTTACCATCTTCCATTCATAGTTTTGATGGTTTTTTCGCAGATTTTGATGGTGTGGAAATTCATGGTGCTAATGGATATCTTCTTGATCATTTTATGAAATAAAACATAAATAATAGGATCAATCGGTACCGTGGGACATTACAGAGTCGATGGAGGTTTCCTCTAGAGGTTATTGAAGCAGCGGTGGAAGAAATTGGAGCAGGGGTTGCATTCTGGTCCGCGGGTGATGCACTGAATACGTGCGGACCTCTCTTCGGGTAAAAAAAAAAAAAAAAATGTGTAAAAAAAAAAATTACGGCCTTTTGCTTTTGGCCGCCTTACGGGCTCTGCTCGCCCACGGATCTTTGATCCTTCCTCAGCTCTGATACCACTCTGTTGGAAAGGTGGAGGATTCAATCACACAAATAACACGAATATTTCACACGAACAATGAGCTGCTGCTCTTCTATTAATCACCAAAACTCTGAATCATAAAACTCTCTTACTCTCTTGAAAACAATGAACCCATGAAGGGTATTTAATCTAATTAACATGCACACACTGTCACTCATAACTGAACTTGATCTACTTGCTTAACTCACTGTCTAACTCACTCACCAAATCTAATTGTAACTCAACTCAACTAACTCCACTTAACTATTTGTCTAACTTCTGTATGAAGAAGTAATTATATACTTTAACAATAATTGAACTACAGAGGAGAAAGCAAAGATTACCAAGATACTGACTACAACAGCTGAAGGTACCAAGAACGTCACTTTTCCCTAATAAAAGGACATATTTTATAAGGACCCGATCTAAGTTTCTATATCTTATGAATTATATGGAAATTTCAGTGTATTGCACATGAACACAATGATAAAGATTCTTAGTTACATGAAAATTTCAGTGTAGATAAAAAGGTCCTTAATTACTTGAAATCTCCACAGTACATGAATTGGATGAAATCTTTTTCACATTGGCATAAAGACAGAGGATTAATAATATGAAACTAAACTTTTTGCACGAAAATCTAAATATAATTAAAGAATTTCCGGCTCCTGTCATGGATCATATTCAAAGGCAGTCGTTTCTAATAAAAAATGTAGTCTGATTATTAAGATTGTAAAAGAATGCTTTGGCTGCATATCATAGATTTTTCTTTAAGAACGTTGATGAAGCCAGGAGAAATAGAAATAGCTGAGTACTTTCCTCGCCATTATGTGACAAAAAAGGAATATGAGAGAGGCAGTTAAAGCGAACATCAACTTATTGACACGTCCAGATGTCCACAAATCAAGAACGTCTATTGTCAATAAAACAACGTCCCTTAAACCGATCATCAGGGTCATAATTGAACCGATCACCAACACACGGTCTCTTTCACTGGGATGTAGGGGAATGTTCCATCGTGAAGGCACTCTGCTTCTCTCCACTGCTGCTTAGTCCTCTGTTTTAAAATGTACCTTGAACTCAAGCGCTACTACTTGCATAACCTCGTCGGAGTTTCAAAACTGCGTGACCCGCGCAATGATGAAATTCTATTTTAGACTGAAAAGTGAAAGATATAACGGAAAAGGTTTAATGCATGCAATGAGAGGATTCTGGATGAATAGATTTTACCAAGATTTTCTTTGTTAGACCTAATCTCTGCATCATCGAGTTTATCTATCCATCACCGAGTTTAAAAGATATTTTATCTTTAATCAACCAACGCTCCCCACCATCCACTTTAAAAGATGTTTTATCTTTAATCAACCAACGGATATATTCTATTATAGCTTTTTAAACTAAATTTGAACCGGATTGGCTTCGTTGTTCGGACGTCCAGGTATTCCTTTGACATAAATTTTGTAAATTGCATTAGGAAATAAATATGTATTTCGAGTTGTTATTTTCAAATTTTAAAAGTTATTTTTTACATTGATGTCTATTTAAGTTTTGACGCGATACTGTAACTGTTTTCTAATTTGCTTCAAATTCACCAAAACAGTTTTGCAAGGTTAAATTTAAATTATAATTATATAGTTTGCAAAAATCTAATATATAAAAAAATGTATTGCAAAATTCAAATGAAAAGAAAAAAATACTAATAATTAAACTATGGTTTTAAATCCTAAATAAATCCCAAATAGCCACTAAATATTATATTTAAATTGAATTACCATATAAAAAAAAATTAGGCTCAATTAAAAAAATAAAACCAAAAACAACCCATATACATTTATGAAAACACAATTTATTGATCTTAAAAACACAAACTACCCATTTCACTTTAAACCATACATAGTATATAATGTCTTTTGGATGTATACTTCTTTAGCTGCCATGAACTCCAACCTGAAGGCTGCTATGCTTTGTTTGGTGGGAGAGGGTAGTCCTTAAAAATGCCAAACCCTTACATTCTTTGAATGCTAAATAAACTCTTAGATTCTCTGAATTCAAGTTTCTACGATTCATATTTTTTGGAATATGTCACACATGTGTGCTTGATATTTGCTGGAGATGATGAGAAATAAAACAAATATACGTGACATTCATATATCTGCGAGCAGCTTATAGCTGCCACGAACTCCAACCAGAAGGCTGGTATGCTTTGCTTGGTGGGAGAGGATAGTCCTTTAAAAATGCCAAATAACCCCTACATTCTTTGAATTTAAATAACCTTGACATTCTCAGAATTCAAGTTTGAATTAATCACAAAGTATCTTTAATCTTTGGGATTAATCCGGAAGACTTGTTTCAAAAACCCTGACATTATAGGAACACAACAACAGTTAATGATATTTCATAGAGTGTTTACAGGCACGATATTTCATACGATTTTAAACCACATTTTTACCTCATTATGGTACTAAGAGGGTTAGAATGAATATTATCCATCAGCTTTGGAACACGATTGCAAAGTATAATATACAAGCTTTTTTTATGAGGATGTTGATGGCCAACAACGTCTCTAATAAAATACGTAATCTGATTATTAAGATTGAGATTGTAAAAGACAGATTGGGCTGAATAACAAGAACGTTGAGGAAGTCAGGAGAAATAGAAATTGCTGAGTACTGTCCTCGCCATTATGCAACATCAACTTATGTCCACAAATCAAGAACGGCTATTGCCAATAAAACAACGCCCATTAAACCGAGTATCAGGGTCATAATTGAACCGATCACAAACAGACGGTCTCTTTCACTGGAATGCATGTTAATGTTCCATCGTGAAGGCATTCTGTCGACTCCTGCTTAGTCCTCTGTTTAAAATGTACCTTAAACTGAAGCGCTACTGCTTGCACAGCCTCCTCGGATTTTCAAAACTGCGTGACCCCCGCTCCAAATCGGCTATAAATCGCGGTATCGGTGTTCAAGCAATGAGCGGGGATTGTGGATGAATAGCTTTTACCAAGATTTTCTTTCTTAGCTTTTACCAAGACTTTATTTCTTAAACATAATCTCTAAACCATCCAGTTTAAAAGATGTTTTATCCTAAATCGTCCAACGGTTATATTTTATTATGGATTTTTTAAACTAAATTTGACCCTTTTACCAAGATTTTCGTTCTTAAACATAATCTCCACACCATGCAGTTTAAAAGATGTTTTATCTTTAATCGTCCAACGGTTATATTTTATTATACATTTTTAAAACTAAATCCGGACAGGGTTCGTTGTTGTGACGTCAAGTACTTCTTTAACATATAAATTTTGTAAATAAATACGTATTGCATCTTAAAATGAGTTATTTTTAAATTTTAAAAGTCATCTTTTTACATTGATGTCTATCTAAGTTTTGACGCTGTAGTGTTACTGTTTCCTATTTTTTTTTTTTCTTGGTATTCTTTTCCAGTAAATTTTGCTAATTTGCTTAAAATTCACCAAATTTTTTTTTCAACTTTAAGTTTTAATTATATAATTTGCAAACTCTAATATATAAAAAACAATGTATTATAAAAAAAATGTATTGCAAAGTTCAAATGAAAAGGACAAAAATATTAATAACTAAACTACTCTACTTTTAAATCCTAAATAGTCACTGAGTATTTTGTTTGAATTGAATTGTCATATAAAATAATTTAGGATTAATTAAAAGATAAAAAGAAAAGAAATTATATATATCTATACATATTTATACATTTATAAAAAAACACAATTTATCTTTTAGTATTGGTCTTAAAACACAAACTATTCATTTCACTTGAAACCATTATAAGTTGCATTGGTCAATGCTAACTAATAGTAGCCAATAGGAAAATTTGTTGCTAAAGTCATCTCTTCTAAGGGACCTCTCAACTCAATTCCTACCACTCAAGTTAAAAATTGTGTTATGTGAAAAATTGCATAAAAATTTGTAATCTACATTGGCTAATGTTAGCTAAATCAATAGTGGTTGATAGGAAAATGAAATCTTATAATATTTCTTTGGGAGGAACTAATAAATTGAGATGTGGTTACTAAACACTTGTAAGCCTGGACATCACAAATATCTAAATATAATGCATGAATATTGCAACAATATCCATAAATTATGGCATAAAGTATGTGACTTAGTTGTCCACATGACCTTGAAGTTATGGTCCAATAAAATGTTTGCAAATTATTTTTTTAATAATATTGAAAAATATTTTTATATTTCAAAGTTACATTATAGGTTGCATTGGTCAATATTCAATTAATAGTGTTCGATAAGAAAACCCATTGCTAAAATCTTTCTTTGGCAAGAATCCCTTGCAATAAAAATTTAACAAATTATAAAGAAATGAAAAAAGTTAGAGAAACAAATCCTTGAAGATATCATTGTGTTGGATCACCTTGAAAGAACAATTTCCATTACTTCCACACATCTCATAACTAGTGCCATTGTTACAACAATCACCAAACACTTAATCCTAGGTTTAAACTCCATATTATCATTTTCTCTTTTAATTTCAAAGTCCACAATGAATCAAAAGTTGCATTTAACCACAATTCATTATTAACTAGCATAGTCATATAAATCAAATATCCTGTAAATCTTGACATACATCAAAGCATCAATTTCATAATACATTTTTAAAAATTCATAAAAATCAAGTAAATCAAAACTTTATTTTAAATTATTGTTTATAGAAAAATTAATATATGCCCTAAACATATCTGAATTTTGGACACTAAATGAATGTTATACTTCTATATATATATATATATATATATATACATATAATCTTGGTAGTACCTTTCATTTTTCTTTGTTATTTTTTTCAACTCCATCTTTCATCAACATGTCGAGATGCATCACTCCTATTGGGGAGGGGAATTGAACCTGTGATGAGTGCTATAAGAGCCTTCTTGATCACCATTTAACCAAGCCCCCAAGGACATATATATTCCCTTATCATCGTTTAACCAAGCCTCCAAAGACTTATATATATGTTCTTTAAAAAAAATTGTTATACTTTTTTGTTTTATTGAGTTTTGTTCACATTTAATTTCCTTTTACATGTATAATATTATTGTATATACCTATTTTTTTTTGTTAAAAAAATTAATTGAGGTGACACATTCAGTGTTATTTTTTTATTTTTCAATTAAGAAAACGTAGAAGAAGATTATTGATTATGGAGGTTCACTCTAACTTTATCGTGCATATTCTTAACCTATAAATAGTCTTTGTTACAATACCGTAGGCCAATAAAATATACCATATATCCAAAAAACCATAATTCATGTTTTTTTTTTGTGAGTCAAATATTAGTAGTTATATTATGAAGAAATCTTTAGATACAAAATACATGTCAACAGGCTTAGGAAAGGACTCAAGCCTAAATTTAAGAAGCATGTAATGTGGAGGAAGACCATGACAACGGATGTCATTGGTTATTATTGGGTGGCTTATATGCCATGACTTGCATAACAAAAAATAGTAAAAACTACAATTCATAAAAATCCTCATTATGTGGGTGGATTTGGGTGAAATACTGGAGGAGTAGCGAAGAGAGAAGCTAATTCATGCATGTGAAAATCAATTTGTTCCACCCTCGCTTCCAGGGAAACGAAGGTGGTCATTTGTTTGTGTGTGCTGCTAGCGTAGACCTTCGACTGAGTCTAGGATCTCACTTTGCATTTGCTGAAGATCATTAATGTAAGCTACTAATTCATTTTGATCATCATACCTCTACTCCCTTAGACTTTCGATATTGAGCTAAATATTGGTCAATTGAGCAAAAATAGATTCCAAGGAGGTAGGGGCCTCCACGTGACCCGAGGAGTAGGCTAGTAACAAACTCGCAACATCGCCCAAGAGACGATTATTTGTATATTCCCTGTGGGAGCTTAGCTCCCCGTCGTGTGGTCGCCCTACCATTCGAAGAGAAAATCATCTACTGCGCGTGTGTCCTCTTTACCGAGGTATTCTTTAACCATTGTGACTACAATCCACCCCCGAGGGGATGGCTTTCCAGCTCGCGAGAGAGAAGAAGCAGAATAACCTATAATAAAATTGCAGAAGGTTTACACAAAGAACTTTACAAGGACCACTACCAGCCTTTTCCTAAGGTGACTCAGGCATCGTGCTGAATACGAGGCAAAATACCGTGAGGGAAACACCAAAAATATGAGCGTAGAGCGTCATACCGAGAGTGCAGGAATCCGGTGGAGCAAGTATTGAAATGAGCACGCAAGATTTCCAACCACCCCATGCGGTATGTTTGACAGAGTCTTTCTTACTGCTATATCCCCATGGCCGAATCAAAATGGGGTATAAGTGCCACACTCTATCCAAATTCACCCAGATGAATGTCAGATAGCTTGAAGGTTCACACTATTGATGGGTCGAGTGAAAGTCAATCTTCTTCTAGCAGTCAAATCAATATCAATCTAATTAGCTGTTGGTTGGGAAAGATCTCACCTGCTATGGTACTTATAAGGTAAGGGTTTATAGCTATCCCTCTTAAGCGCTTCATGAAGGGAGGGCTACCATGTCTAGTTCTATAGCAGGTAGCGGTAGAGTTTCTAGGGTAAGGAACATGTAACCACTAGAAAAGAGCATGGAAGAAAGTATAACTCATCACAGGTACTCAAATGAACTTTCTGTTACTTCAAATTGGCATTTCATGAAGGTCCTTCCGACGGACCCCATGGAAAATCCTATAGTGGATGGTCTCCTTCCTCCGAGATGGAGGAAACGTGAATACCATACCCATATGCGCCTTTCTAGAGCTGCAACCAGGTATCATTACAACCAAACAAACTGTGCAACAAACACTCTATTCTCATCTCCAAAAATTTTCGAATGGCCTTCCGGGGTCGGTATATTAACTCATGCATAGTGGGATGGTTGGTACAATGTACTATATATAATAATCAATTCTTGTGTGCTGCACGTGGATTCCTATCGAGCTCCACGTACCACTGCACTGCCATTTTTAGCCGACATGCATCACCCCATTGGGGACATAATTCATGTTCATATGATAGATGTTCACATATATATTTTTTTAACTATCCAATTTAATTAAAATGATAGAAAACCCATAACCACTCTTTGAATAAATATCAACCTTTAATTTGTGGCTACTAAAAATATTCTAAACTATTCTATGGAAGTTAAATCCATAACATTAAAAAAGTTTAATTATATTTCAAGATAGACAAAAAAAAAAAAATACAAAGTGCATAAAATAAACTCTTTAATAAAATACATATAATGAAATCAACAATGAAACATTAAATCTAATTATTATTCAATTATATATTTTGTATTCTTAATGTTCAATATCATATTTTTTTTATATAAATGATCCAAAAACACACCATTCCAAAGACAAATCACATCTACATTTAATTCATTTAGGTGTTTCGATTCCACGTGAAGAGATTTTATACAAATATGAAAACTTCTTTTCACCAATCAAGTTTCTTTGGAACCGCCAAATTTGATCAATTTTTTTCAAAACGTCAATTTTGATAGGCATTTGAGTTTTCAATTTTTTTATTTTTTTTCTAAGACAAATTGCAATAAAAAAAAGCCCTGAAACCCTTAATTTAATTAACATTTTTCACACCAAACATGAATTCAACAAAAACACTCAATGACTCTCTCAACACATGTAACGGCCCACACAGAGTTAAGGTGCAGAAGCAGTCGCAGGTAAGGTGCCTCAATGAATGCTCGCCACCCTTGGCATTCTTTGATCTATATTCATCACCCATTACGTTAATAGAATCGAAACCTATATGAACACATTAAGGCACTACATCATGAATCAATCCATTCATAATTCATCCATACTAAGCATATTTTTGCAAATTGGTTGAAGTTATTCAATTATATTGCACAAGGAAGGAAATTAATCACAATAGCAAGGAAAAAAAACACAGAAGAAAAAGCAGTAAGGTACAAGATCAAATTGATAACAGCTTATCAGTTGGGTCCCTTTAGCTGCCCTCAAAGTTACCAATCATCAATCTTTTGTTCTCCCTTTTCTCATTTCCTACTATACTCTGCTTTGACAACATAGTTTGATTTTTCTCATATTGGAAAGGGGTTTTGCAGAGTGTTTTTGGCACCATTAACCATACATATATCCTATAATTTTATGCCCCAACTGCACGCAATCCTATACTATTCCTAGAGAACTAGCCCCGATGGTCTTCTCATTTTAGAAGCTACTAGTGTCTCCCACTCTACGCAAGGGTAGGCTAACATTTTATGTGTCGCTATATATATACTAAGCCAAGTGCTTGCTATGAAACCTTTATTTTTGGAGTAATCACCACACCTCTATGGAATCCATAATTTCCACCCTGGGGATCCTAGTTACTTGTTTGGAAGTTTACCAACACTTGCGAGTTTTAGTGTAATGGCAAACTTCTACATGGTATCAAAGCCTGAACCCAGGTTCGATTCCCCCGAACTGCGTTTGAGGGGTGTATGGATTCCTTGAGCTATGTTTGAGGGAGGGTGTTGGAGTAATCACCACACCTCTATGGAATCCATAATTTCCACCCTGGGGATCCTAGTTACCGGTTTGGAATTTTACCAATACTTGCGAGCTTTAGTGTAACGACAAACCTCTACACTTATTTATATTGGAAGGTGAAGTTATGATGACCATGATGTTGCGTATAACTGACAGGTACCGAAATAGGCATAGAATTTGGACAGAGGAGGAGGTGGAGGCCAAGAAACCCATTGTATACGATTTCCACAATAAAGGAGGTGTTTTCGTCTCTCAGATTTAGCACATTGGAAGAGCTTCCCATGTGGGTAAGTATATCTATGGTTTTCATTACATTGCTATTTGTTAATTCCTTTCATATACCTCCTTGTCGAATCTCTCTAAAGTGTATTAGATTTGTTCATTTTCTTCTCGAGCATAATTCCCACAATCATGTCACACTTTGTTTGCTTCACTTGGTCATGATTCCTCATCATGAAAAATAGATCGTGAAAACTCTCAGTCTATTGCCTTAGTAAATTTGTATTAGGTTAGCTTTTTGATGGATGTAGAGTATGTCTTTTTTAAGATCATTTTGTCAGTTTCCTTGAATAGAGATGGTTGAGTGGCTCTATAAAATGTGGATTATCAACCCAATGGCCAGGATACCTTTTCGTCACCAGACCAGAAAATATAGGGACAGACGGTGTTACCTAATGGCAAAGATCTTGCCCATCATTCCACTCCTCGAGCCCACCCAATGGCCAGGCTACCATTTCATCAACAGATCATAAAATATCGGGATATACGGTGTTACCCAATGGCAAAGATCTCGTCGATTATTCCACTCCTCAATCTCTAAAAACTTAGGAGATTCTAGAGATTATTAATGACATTTGTCTTGCTGAAAGAAATTCTATCAAATTAGATGAATCTTCTTACATAAGTCATAAATTTAGCATTTAGGTATTTTCACACTTATTACATAGGATAGAACTATTTTTATCCTAGGATTAAGATATTAATAAAACGATTAAGATATTAATAAAACAACCAGGCTTTTCTTTTTCTTATAAGAGGGCACCACTCCTTTCTTAACCTTTTATATGCATATAGTTCATTAATGATGCTGAATATAACCAAATAGAGTCGATTGTCATTACATCATTATATAGTTCTATTCAAATAAATATACACCATTATATAGTTCTCTGTCAAATAAATAGGGAAGTGTTACCTTCTTCCGTTGATAGTTTTGATGGATTTTTTGTAGGTTTTGATGGTGCGGAAATTCATGGTGGTCATGGATATCTTTTTTATCAGTTTATGAAGGAAAACATAAATAACAGGATCGATCGGTACGGTGTGACATTACAGAACGGATTCAGGTTTCCTCTCGAGGTTATTGAATCAGTGGTGGACGAAATTGGAGCAGAATGAGTGGGAATACACCTCTATCCATTTGCCAATTTTTTTTTTATGCTAGTGACGCAGATCTTGAGGCGTTGGGGCTTTACATGTCCAAGAGCTTAAATAAATACAACATCCTGTATGCCCATTATGTGGAGCCCAAACTGGAAGTTACCTTTTAATTTGTTGCAACAAACAAGCGTTTGTTTCCAATGAGGAAGACATTCAAGGGATCATTTTTCGTTGTAGGAGGTTACGAGCTACATAGATGTGATTAAACAATGTAGCAGTTAATAACATTTTTAATTCTTCCAAAATCAAATAAAGTATATCAGTGTCGTCTTAAAAAAATAGAAATTTTCAAAATATACAAGTTATATAAAAAATTTAGCAATAATTTGGACATAAAAAGTATCTCTGGTAGAGTTAAAAATGGAAATGTGAAAAATACGAAATTATATAAAACAATTTCAAAAAATCTGGACATGAAAAGTATCTCCAGTAGAGCCATAAATAATCCTACACACAATATCCTACAAACTAAAGGAAAAATGGGGTCCCAAACTATTTCCGAAGGAATTCATGGCAATAAAGTGAAGAGATTCTTGAGTAGGGAAAAAATAGAGCATCATGGATGAAGAGAACAGAATGAGGGAAAGGTGGGTATATGTTTATGAGTTGCATAAATCAAAATTATTAGGTTGACAGTTAAAAACTATGGAATTTAGTGGTGGAAAAACTTTCAATCCCTTAACATTGGAATCTCTTAACATTGGATCTGCATATGATTATAGAGTGACAAATGGGAACTTAAGGTTTAATAAAAACAAATTATATATTTAAAATGTTGTAGAAAATATAAATTGAAATTGCAATAAATTTGGAATTGATTTTTTTTAATAAAAATTTTAATTTAAAAAAATAGAAATTTCTATTTTAAAAAAATATAATAAATAATAAATTGCATATTAAAATAATTTACCCATTGAAAAGCAGTAAATTCTATATGAAAGTATGATGGAAAACATTAAGTTTGTAATTGTTCAAAATAGTAAGTTTCTATAATAAAGAATAATAGAATAATAAAATCTATTATTAAATATTTGTATTTATTTCAAATTTTTAATTGAATTACAATTTCAATTTCAATTTGATAATTATGGGTTGATAATTTCCTTGCAAAATTAGATTCAAAATGAAATCAGATCATCAAACCATCAGTGATATTTCAGCTTTGTGCTTGGTATTTACTGGAGATGATGAGAAATAAAACAAATATCGAAGACATTCATATATCTCCCGGTAGCTTATAGCTGCCATGAACTCCAACCTGAAGGTTGCTATGCTTTGTTTGGTGGGATAGGGTAGTCCTTAAAAATGCCAAACCCTTACATTATTTGAATGCTAAATAAACTCTTAGATTCTCTGAATTCAAGTTTCTACGATTCATACTTTTTGGAATAAGTCTTTTGAATTAATCAATCTTTGTGATTAATCTAGAAGACCTGTTTAAAAAACCCTTACATTATTGGACAGAAGCCTTGTTTAAAAAACCCTCACAATATTGGAATGCAACAACTGCTATATTTCATACAGTTAATACAGGCATGATATTGTTTGAGATAATGCCTCCATTATTAAACTTACTTAGTTTGGATTGGGTTGTTGAGGAAGTTGAGTGATTCTCTCAACTTCTCTCTCTAAAATTAGCATTAGTTTAACTATATATATTTGATGTATCTCTGATTATTGAATATAGAAAATAATTATTTTGTGTGTGAATCCTGTGCGTTTATGCTCTCTCACAATTTCTAATATGGTATCGGAGCCAGTTCTGGCTTGATTCACTCACGAGAAGGCCAGGAAGATGTGAGAGTCTGCGTAATTGGTTGTGTGTACATAGGTGTGAAAGTGAATGACTGTTTTTTTAATTTTTGTTTGTATGTGAAGTGTGGGGATAGATTTCATAAGAAGACGATCTTCGTTGAGTAGATCTGTGTGCTTCTCATGACAGTGCTCGCTTCAAATTTTAAAGCAAGAGATATCACATTCAAGAATACATATGGTATCGGTGATGAGATTTCGGACGATCAAGCTGTGGCGTTGAGGGTTTCGGGAGATCGTTCTGCATTTTACAATTGCAGATTTCTGGGCTATCAGGACACGTTGTTAGACGAAAGTGGGAAGCATTATTTTCAAAACTGTTACATTGAGGGTTCTGCCAACTTCATATGCGGCAATGGAAAATCTCTCTATCAGAATTTCCAGTTACATGGCATTCCTGTACTTCATTCAAAATCAGTTCATCAAGGCGTATATACGGCTCAGAAGAGAAGTTCTCCGTCGGAAGACACAGGATTCGTCTTTTTAAATTGAAAGTTGACAGGCAGAGGACAAATGTATCTATGCAGGCCATGGGGAGCTTACTCAACAGTAGTGTTTGCTAACAGTGTCATGGACAACATTATCTTACCAGAAGGATGGCTAGACTAGCCAGGGAATCCTGAAAGAAGAAATACTGCGAAGTATAGCGAGTACCAATGTGCCGGGCCTGGGGCAGGACAAACAAGACGAGTTTCGTGGGTTACTAAAGTCAGTGATCGTTCCCAGATTGCATCATATTTGAGCCTAGGTTACATTAATGGGAATACATGGGTCAACTAGAGGCAATGGTCTCTACCAGTTTTACTAGGGCAAATAGATTCGACATCATCCATGACACAATTAAGAAATTAATATTTTCATGATGTGAGAGCGTCTTGAGCATGCATAGTGGAGTTATTAAGGGGAAGAAAATTGAATTATTTCTTCTCAACTGCGTGTTTAAAGATAACTGTGACAGATCTTAGAGTTTATTGTGTGAAATATAGTGTGGAGTTTAAGCTTATATTTATTGTTATGAGATTTATGTATTAGAGAACCAATTTTTGAACAAATTAGCATTATTTAAATTAGTTGTTCTTGACGCTCTACAGGGACGACAGAACAATTGGCTAATTTGATTGTGTGAATTTGTTATATGCTGATCTTGTTGTGCTACGGGCTAAGGAGCATCAGTTACAGGTTACAAGCAGGTCAAGTTGTTAGATTAGCTCTTGAACACATTCAATATTCAGACCATTTGCCTAGCCACTGATGGATAGCCGAAAGCGAAATATCCGACAGATGGTGATTGGTCCATAGGATGGTTCATCACTTGTCACCTCTATCGCAGAAGCCCCGACGAGCCGATTTGTCAATACTGTTGATCTTGCAAAGTTCATTATTTCTTGTCAGAAACAAATGTATTTTAAATGGGTTGAATGGTAGCTCGAAAATGGTGGAGAAAAGAGCATTTCCTATGAGATCTCAGAGTGGGTACAAATGTTAATGAAGACCAAGATAGACAAATGTTTGTATTAAATTACTGTGTTCTCCATTTTTATAATGTAGGCATTAAAGGGGGGTGTTTGAGATAATGCCTCCATTATTAGGCTTACTTAGTTTGGATTGGGTTGTTGAGGAATTTGAGAGATTCTCTCAACTCTCTCTCTAAAATTAGCATTAGTTTAACTATATATATTTGATGTATCTCTAATTATTGAATATAGAAAATAATTATTTTGTGTGTGAATCCTGTGCGTTTCTGCTCTCTCACAATTTATAGTAGATATTTCATACAATTCTAAACATCAATTGATCCCATCATCGTACTAACAGGGTTTGAATGAATATTATCCATCAACGATGGAACAGGAGATATGTCTTCACCCACATAACACGGTTCGATATCGAATTAATATACGCAATTTTTTTTAATGAGGATATTGGTGGCCAACAATAATGTTTCTTGCAATAATTGAACTACTTACAACAGAGGAGAAAGCAAAGATTACCAAGATACTGACTACAAGAGCTGAAGCTACCAGGAAAGTCACTTTTCCCTAATAACAGGACATATTTATATGGAAATTTCACTGTATTGCACATGAACACAATGATAAAGATTCTTAGTTACATGAAAATTTCAATGTAGATAAAAAGGTCCTTAATTACTTGAAATCTCCACAGTACATGAATTGGATGAAATATTTTTCACATTGGCATAAAGACAGAGGATTAATAATATGAAACTAAACCTTTTGCATGAAAACCTAAATATAATTAAAGAATTTTTGGCTCCCGTCGTGGATGATATTCAAAGGTAGTCGTTTCTAATAAAACATGTAATCTGATTATTAAGATTGTAAAAGAATGCTTCGGATGGATATCATAGATTTTTCTTTAAGAACGTTGATGAAGTCAGGAGAAATAGAAATAGCTGAGTACTATCCTCGCCATTATGCGACAAAAAAGGAATATGAGAGAGGCAGTTAAAGTGAACATCAACTTATTGACACGTCTAGATGTCCAGAAATCAACGCCCCTTTAACCGATCATCAGGGTCATAATTGAACTGATCACCAACACACTGTCTCTTTCAATGGAATGTAGGGAAATGTTCCATCGTGAAGGCACTCTACTTCTCTCCACTACTGCTTAGTCCTCTATTTTAAAATGTACCTTGAACTCAAGCGCTACTGCTTGCACAACCTCGTCGGAGTTTCAAAACTGCGTGACCTGCGCAACGATGAAATTCTATTTTAGATTGAAAATTTTAAGATATAACGGAAAAGGTTTAATGCATGCAATGAGAGGATTCTGGATGAATAGCTTTTACCAAGATTTTCTTTGTTAAACCTAATCTCTGCATCATCGAGTTTATCTCTCCATCACCAAGTTTAAAAGATATTTTATCTTTAATTGACCAACGCTCCCCACCATCCACTTTAAAAGATGTTTTATCTTTAATCAACCAACGGTTATATTCTATTATAGCTTTTTAAACGAAATTTGAACCGGATTGGGTTCGTTGTTCGGATGTTGAGGTGTTCCTTTGAC
The DNA here is from genome assembly GCA_034641835.2 of Pinus albicaulis. Classification (NCBI taxonomy): domain Eukaryota; kingdom Viridiplantae; phylum Streptophyta; class Pinopsida; order Pinales; family Pinaceae; genus Pinus; species Pinus albicaulis. The sequence goes on from JAXQQM020085848.1 coordinate 226,379, forward strand.
ATAATTTTTTTAAATTGCATTAGGAAATAAATATGTATTTCGAGTTGTTATCTTCAAATTTTAAAAGTTATTTTTTACATTGATGTCTATTTAAGTTTTGACGCAATATGTGACTGTTTTCTATTTTATTTTATTTTTTTAATATATTTTTGGTAATTTTTTCTCTCTTTTTTCCAATTTCCTTCAAATTCACCAAAACAGTTTTGCAAGGTTAAATTTAAATTATAATTATATAGTTTGCAAAAATCTAATATATAAAAAAATGTATTGCAAAATTCAAATGAAAAGAAAAAAATACTAATAATTAAACTACGGTTTCAAATCCTAAATAAATCCGAAATAGCCACTAAATATTAAATTTAAATTGAATTACCATATAAAAAAAATTAAGCTCAATTAAAAAAATAAAACCGAAAACAACCCATATACATTTATGAAAACACAATTTATTGATCTTAAAAACACAAACTACCCATTTCACTTTAAACCATATATAGTATATAATGTCTTTTGGATGTATACTTCTTTTATAGTTGTAATATCTTTTTGCACTGTAATTTTGAAAATTTATTTATATAGTAAAAACACAAACTACCCATTTCACTTTAAGCCATATATAGTATATAATGTCTTTTGGATTTATAATTCTTTTATGTTTGTAATATCTTTTTGCGTTGTAATTTTGAAAATTTATTTATATACTATAATTTAAAATTTAGTACATTTTAAAGTTTAAATATAAAATAATAATTTTACAATAATAATTTGTAAAATTAATATATTTTAAAATAAGAATAATTTATATTATTATAATAATTTTTTTAATTAAATTTAATATATTGAACATACATTTTAAAAATTAATTATATAATTAAATATTTAAAACAATAACATTATATCAATTTTAAAAAATTATAATTTTTAAATAAATGGATGATACTATATTAACAGATACAAGTGTCGTATAGTTCATAGCGAAGAACTCGTAAATTAGTGAGTATTGGTAGTTCAGTTAGAACGTGTCAGCAAGGTAGTAATTATTGCCAATTCCCCTAAAGCATGATAGCAAGCGTCGAGATGAGAGCGGACGATCACATATGTTGGTAAGCAAGTTGTTCTTATCAAATATAAAAAAATAATATATATAATTAATTAAAATTTATAATTTATAATATAAGCATTATATATAAGGTAGATTAATTAATAAATGAAATAGTTTTTTTCTCTAATCATTATATTTGTTTAAGGAGATTATGATTTCTTGTTGTTAAAAACACATTTATGAATGTATAATAGATTAGGAGATTGGAGAGGCATTCAAACACCCTACCTAATTCTAATAATTCTTACTAATGATAACAGAAAATGGAATCTCTCCAGCAACAAATCATCTTGGAAGGTTGCACGGATCAAGCCTTGGAAAAAGAACAACAGCTTCAATCTCAGATGGAGGAAAGATCAAAGCAGGAGGAAATATTATGGAGGCAGAAATCTCGCATACGATGGTTGAAGGAGGGTGAACGAAATACCAAATTTTTCCACAAATCTACGATTCAAAGACGCATGCATAACACCATCACATTTATTAAGAATCAAGAAGGGGAGAAAGTGGAAGATCATGCGGAGATCAAGATGGTTCTCATTAATCACTTCCAATCTATGCACAAAGAACCTCTCCAAGATAGATTACCAGCCATTGACAAAATCACTCAGAAAATTCCAAAGCTGGTCACCGAAGAGCACAACCAACTCTTTCTTTGCCCAGTCTCACACCTAAAGGTGGACATTGCCATGAAGCAACTCAAATATGGGAAGGCTCCAGGGCCGGATGGCTTCACGACCACCTTCTTTCACAAATTCTGGGATATGATCAAAGAAGAGGTTTGGATGGTGGTGGAGGAATCACACACAATGCACTGGCTCCTCCCCTCATTGAACGCGACCTTCATAGCTTTAATCCCTAAAGAAGAAGCTTCTTGCATGCCGGAAAAATTCTGACCAATCGCCTTATGCAATGTGATCTACAAGATTATTTCTAAAGTCATTTCCAACAGACTTAAACAGCTTTTGCCTCTTCTCATCTCGCCCGAGCAAGCTGGTTATGTTGAAGGCATGCAGATTTTGGATGGCATCATCCTCACTCATGAAATCATTCATTCCCTCAAGGAGACCAAACAAGCAGGTATGATTCTCAATATTGACCTCTCAAAAGCTTTTGATAGATTAAGCTGGACGTACATCCAGAAAGTGTTATCTGTTTTTGGTTTTTCTCCTACTTGGATTCGATGGGTTCATAATCTTATTTCCTCCTCCTTCTTCTCCATCCTCATCAATGGCATCCCCTCGCGTCCTTTTTCTCCCTCGAGAGGTATCAGACAAGGGGACCCCCTGTCCCCTTTCCTCTTTGTCTTAATGGCGGAAGGATTGGGGCATCACCTCAAAAATTCCCTTCGTTCCCAGCAGATTCGAGGTCTCCCAGTTCACAACTCCCCAGCTTTAACTCACCAGCAATTTGTGGATGACAATATGGTTTTTGGTTACCCTTCAGTGCATGAAGCCTCCTGACTTAAATCCCTGTTGAATGATTTTTCGGAAGCATCGGGTGCTTGCATCAATACGGCCAAATCCCGGCTCTTCTTCTTTCATACCCCTCCCATCCCCCAAAGAGCTATCGTTCGTATCCTTGGCTTCTCTATTGCCACCCTCCCATCGAAATACTTAGGAGCCCCTCTAATTTCCTCTGCCTTAAAGCATGCCTCATGGTGTGAGCTCCTTGATAAACTTGAAGCACGCCTCTCTTCCTGGACTCACAGGACTTTGAATATTGAGAGCAGAGTGGTTCTAATCAATTCAGTGTTACAGGCCATGCCACTTTACCTATTCTCTATCTTGGCAGCGCCCCAATGGGTTCTAAAAAGAATTAAGGCCCTGCAACGGAATTTATTACGGGGATCTAAAGGAACACATCACAAATGGGCTTTGGTCAAATGGTCTCTAGTCTACACGCCTAAGGAACATGGAGGACTAGGATTGCGGGATCATTCTCACAGCAACGCAGTTATGGGAGCCAAAATTTGGTGGAGCTGGCTCACTACCCCCAACAAACCTTGGGCAATTATATGGGTAGCCAAGTACGCCAACCAAAGACCTCAGGAAGAACTAATCAAACTCACCCGTAAGGAGAAAGGCTCACTAATGTGGAATGCAGCCAAACAACACTATTTGTTGATTCAACAACATAGTTTCTGGGAACTGAGGAATGGAAGAACATCCAGATTCTGGACAGATGCCTGGGATCAATTTCCAAAAATAACTAACACCTACAGACCGCCTCCGGGACAAGAATGGGATAGACAACGATTGGACATGGTGCAGCAATATTGGGAAGACAATGCAATGCAGGGGTATCGACAATGGAAACAGGCTGACAGGATCACAGGGAACATAGATGAAAAGAGTAGGGAAGCACTAAACTCTGAGCTCAAAAGAAGGTGCACTAGAGTTTTGCACAGCCAGGAGATTCTCAGATGGGGATACACGCCAAAAGGCTCCCTCTCCTCCCAGGAAGCTTACAAAATACTCAGTAATGATCCGAGGCCTAAAGACCCCATATGGAAAAAAATTTGGGGCCCGGTGGTTTGGCCCAAAGTCTCTATTGTCCTATGGCTTTTCGGGCATCAAAAAATCCTCACTTGGGACAACTTAAGGAAGCGAAGCTTTCATGGCCCCTCAATATGCCCCAATTGCTATGCACATGAGGAAACACAGAAGCACCTTCTAAACGACTGCTCTCTAGCCAATCAATTGTGGGAAAAGGTAAGCTTTAGATGCCAACGAAAATGTCGACCCTCAAAAGATATTGTAAATTCCATCAGAAACTGGCATCAGACCCCCTACACAAGCGAACTCCTTAACCAACTCTGGAGCATAATCCCAATTTTATTACTCTGGACAATTTGGAAAGAAAGAAACAAACGCATCTTCAGGGATCAGTCTACTCCTCTGGACATCATCTGGAGGAAATTCTGTCACAATCTTTCTGAGACCTTAGATTTTCACTCCTGGGACACTAATGACTTTCCAATTCTGGTGAACGAAAGAGTGATCTGGGATAATTGGGGAATTCAACTTCACTTGCGAGAGCCAGTGCACAACACCCCCAGATCTGATAAGACCAAGAGTCATTGGATCCCCCCTCCAGAGAACACCTTCAAACTCAATTTTGATGGAGCTTCCAAGGGAAATCCAGGCAAAGCAGGTTTCGGAGGCATAATCAGAGATCACAAAGGCATTCCTATAGTAATCTACTTGGGGAACCTTGGTTGGGACACTAACAATTCGGGGCTCACGCACAAAAAATTGCTCACAGCTGGAGACTTGAGGCTCGTCTGAAGAACATTGAGGATTGGCTCATCAACAACAGAGCTCTCCTCTTCAAGCACATCAAAAGGGAGGGAAACAAAGTTGTTGATTTACCTGCCAACATGGGAGTTGACAATGAGCACGACCTTCTTACAAGGACTCTTGAAATACTTCAAAATGATGATCGAAGATAGGAATGCCAAATGCTGGTCCAAAGAGATGCAGAAGTCCCGGATGCGGGTGGTTCTGAGGAGCATTAAGGTGATGGGATGGTCCGGCGGCATTATGGGAAGCCATATGCCAACCTGCCTTGCAATTGTCCTTCGGCGCATCTACAGACAAGAGCAGAGTTTAATGCATTTACAGCCCGGCGCGCATAACAACCAAGCCTCCGAACCTCGAGACCATTCCACACGCTGCGACCTGGACATGTCGTTTGCTCAAATTTATGATGGTTTAATGCCAAAGGTTTTCAGTAGCACGGGTTTATTCGTTAAGAGGATGGAGAGCGATCATAACTCCACCAGTCTTCCCAGGCCTGTAACGAGTTGCTGCTCCCCTGATATTAGGCTCTCTTCAGAGCACACTGTCACAGGGAAACGAACTAAGATCCACTACTGTTTGGAGCTTAGTGACAGTCTCCACTACTCAATTTCCAGGAATTTCATGCTTGACACGGTGAATTGGACCTCGCAGTCGCCCCAAGCTTCTAACCTGCTCCCGTACCCCCACTCTGCAGACTTGACAGAGAACATGCCGAGTCTTAGACACCGAATGAGGTGTAGAAGAGGTTCCTCTCAGCGATAGATAAGGCGCTCCCCCACCTCCTCCAGCACCTCTGTTGAGACTTCTCCTACTTTCGACAGCACTTCCAGAGCAAACAGGGGTTGTCTTCTTCGTTCTGGGCGAAGCTTTCGCTCCCCTACACCTCCGCAGTCTTTTGTTCATTCCCAAACTATGCATTTCTCTTTCAAAAACTCTCTAAATTGTCCAAGAGTCACGGCCTCCGTCACGATTGTCTTTCGGGAAACTCCTCAGGGCGTGATTCCTAATACTGGTTGGGGGGCTGGAAGTAGTGCGGATGCTCAAGCTTTGAGGCATAGTGTAGGCGGCTTTAACTTGCAGGACGTGGAGGCTAATGTCGACTAGGATGGTGCCAGCCAAGGCGAAGCTGTTCCGCCTAGCTCGGAGCCACACGAGATGAATATCGACATTGGTTATGTATAGGATGAGCAGCTCAATGAAAAATTGGATCATGGGAATGAGAGCAAGCAGCAGAGAAATGGAAATCAAGAGAGCGAGGTGAAGGGTCCCTCTGCTGCTGGGAAGGTGATTCATTCAACTGAGGACCTGTACACGGCTGAAGGCGAACCGGATGAACTCTGGTGCAGGGTTGTTGAAGAAGCACCGGACAAGTAGCCTCCCTCCTTTCCTGGTTTTTTGCTCTGTCTCTGTCAGTCATTATGAAAATGTTCATGTTTGTTATTCTAATCAGGTTTAGGTTCTGGGTTCTGTTAATTATGCTATATATATTCCGAACTATTAGCCTCCCCTGCGTGGGATTTTTTGGAAAACACTCAGCACTGGTTTCCCTCGGGGAGGGCAGTGCTCAACTCTGATCTTTTGTTCAATATGCCTCTAACTCGGGCATGGTTCTGGAAGAGACCTGATGTACATATTTTTGCTGATAAATAGATTACGCTTACATAGAAAAAAAAAAAAACATTGTTTTTATTTAAGATTGAAGTATGTATGAAAACATTTACGTGATAAATATTGTATTAATAAAAATATGAATTCAAAGTATTGATAAATGGGACACTCGAAGATGAGAGTCTTGCTTAAAATAATTCTTCCATGATAGAGTTTTTAGATGAAATTCTAGATAAACATAATGTATGAGAGAGAAAGATCCATTATGTTGCTTAGTTAGAAAAATATGTTAAGTTTGGAAAAGCCTAAGAGCATCATGAGATATGAAGACGATTTTTAGCAAATGACAAGCTGGCCGCCCGAACGTGCACAAGGGACCCGGGTGGTCACAACTTAGTAAAACTGATACGGGCGCCCTCGAACGAAACGGCCAAACCGGAACGTGCCCGGTTGGGCGCCGATCTTACATGGCACGACACGACGTGCTTGAACGAACGTTGATGCCACAAGGGAGAAAACAACAAATGAGCCACCCGAACATGCACAAGGCACCCGGACAATCACAACTTAGCAAAACTAATACGGGCGCCCTCGAACGAAACAACCTGACCCAACCCGAATGCGCATGTTCGGGCGACCTCACACGACGCGACATGGCGCGCCTGACCGAACGATGCCACAAGGGAGAAAATGGCAAACGGGCCACCCAAACATGCACAAGGCACCCGGGTGGTCACAACATTAGCAAAACTGATACAGGCGCCCTCAAATGAAATGGCTCAACACGAACGCACCCGGTCGGGCAACCTCATAGTAGGATGCGACATGGCGCGCCCAGCGAAACTATTCCACAAGGGAGCAAATGGGAAACGAGCCACCCGAACACGCACAAGGCACTTAGATGGTCACAACTTAGCAAAACTGATACGGGTGCCCTCGAATGAAATGACCCGACCTGAACACGCATGGTCGAGTGACCTCACACGACGCACCTGACCAAACGATGCCACAACGGAGAAAATGACAAATGGGCTGCTTGAGTGTGCAGAAGGCACCCAGGCGGTCACAACTTATCAAAACTGATACGGATGCCATCGAAAGAAATGGCCTGACCCAACCCGAACGCGCCCGGTCGAGCGACCTCACATGGCATCATATAGCGCACCCGACCGAATGATGCCACAACAGAGCAAATGGCAAACGGGCCGCCCGAACATGCACAAGGGACCCGGGTGGTCACAACTTAGCAAAACTAATACTGGCGCCCTTAAACAAAACAACCCGACTAGATCGTGCCTGGTCGGGCCAACTCACACGGCGCAACACGACGGGCCCGACCGAATGATGCCATAAGGGAGAAAACGACAAACGGGCCACCCGAACATGCACTAGGCACCTAGGTGGTCAAAACTTAGCAAAACTCATACAGGTGCCCTCGAACGAAATGGATCGACCCGAACGTGGGTGGTCGGGCGACCTTACACGGCGCACCTGACCGAACTATGCCACAAGGGAGAAAATGGAAAACGGGTCGCCCTAACGTGCACAAGGCACTGGGGCGGTCACAACATAGAAAAACTGATACGGGCGCCCTCGAACGAAACGACCCAGCTCGAACGCGCCCGGTCAGGTGACCCCACACAGCGCGACACGAAGAATGATATCGTAGGGGAGAAAACGGAAAACGGGCCACCCAAACATGCAGTACAAGGGACCCGAGCGGTCACAACTTTGCAAAACTGAAACGGTCACCCTCGAACGAAACGGCTCGACCCGGACATGCCTGGTCGATTTCCCTCACACAGAGCAACATGGCGTGCCTGACTGAACGATGCCACAAGGGAGAAAATGGAAAACGGGCCACCCGAACGTGCACAAGGCACCTGGGTGGTCATAACTTAGCAAAATTGATACGGTGCCCTCAAACGAAATGCCTCAACCCGAATGCACCTAGTCTGGCGACCTCACACGACGCGAAATGGCACACACGACCAAATGATGCCACAAGGGAGAAAACGGAAAACGGGCTGCCCGAACGTGCCCAAGGCACCCGGGTGGTCACAACATAGAAAAAATGATACGGGCGCCCTCGAATGAAACAGCCCAACCTGAACACACCTGGTCGAGTGACCTCACATGGCGCGTCATGGCACGCCCGATTGAATGATGTCACAACAGAGCAAACGGAAAATGGGCCACCTGAATGTGCACAAATCACTCAGGCGGTCACAACTTAGAAAAATGGATACGGGCGCCCTCAAACGAATTGGCCCGACCTGAACGGGCCTGGTCGAGCGACCTCAGATGGCACGACACGGTGCGCCCAACCAAACGATGCCACAAGGGAGCAAATGGAAAACGAGCCTCTCGAATGTGCACAAGGCACCCGAGTGATCACAAATTAGCAAAACTGATACAGGCACCCTCGAACGAAATGACCTGACCCGAACACGTCCGGTTGGGCGACCTCACACGGCACGACATGACATGCCCGACCGAATGATGCCAGAAGGGAGAAAACGACAAATGGGTCACTCGAACGTGCATAAGGCACCCAGGCGATCACAACCTAGTAAAACATATACGGGCGCCCTAGAACGAAACAACCCGACTCGAATGCGCCCGGTCGGGCGACCTCGCACAGTGTGACACAGCGCGCCCAACTGAGTGATGCCACAAGGGAGAAAATGGCAAACAGGCTGCCCGAATGTGCACAAGGCACCCGGGTGGTCACAACTTAGCAAAAATGATACGGGCGACCTCGAGCGAAACGGCCCGACTCGACCCGAATGCAAAGGAAATATTATGCTTAACATGGTGGCTGATATATGATTAATGGTTTGTGCAAATGAGTGTGAGGTGCAGGAAGGTCCATTGTATGATGATACATTGTAGGTACATCCATGCCACCATGATATGAAGATATGAAGATTAGTCAGTAAATGCTATCATAATTATTGTAATTGCTTTAAGATAGATATTTGTTTATTTCTTTGTAAGATTTATAACAATGGGTAAGGGATGGTCTCCATTATAAGCCATTGAGTGAGGGGTGAACACCCTCATGAGCGTTTAATAATAAAATTAAACATTTGCTGGTTTTCACCCTATAGGGTTTCAAGGGTATATTGGTGTTCAATGGTGTGATTGATTGTTGTTTCAGATTGATTATGTTGAATGCTTTTCTTGTTGTTGTGTTCATAATGTCAAGTATGTGATGGCTACAGTTATAATGAAATGATTGCAAGGTTACATCATACAGTTTTATGTTAATGTACTACAATAGTGGTTGTTAATGGTTAAGCAACTTACTATTCTTCTACTAAGGTTACACTATGAATTGGTGAACATTTATCCAATTATTAGTGAGAAATATTTAATAGTGATTTAGATAGTTATCATGTTTGTTACAACTAACCACTTATAAATTTATATAGACACACAAAGAATACTTATTCTCACAAAATTAGTGCCTAGGAAAATTGATGAATCCCATAAATAATAAAATAATAAGATGACACTATAAATATAATGGAATGATAAAATGAACAAATACAATTTTATAAATATGTATATATGTTCTAAACATAGGAAACTCTCTAGTACAATATCGATTGTCAACGAGAACAATGATAACCTTTGTTTAAGAATACATTATCTATCATATAAATTAAAATAAGGATAAGAAATATTGATAATCAATATATGATAAATGTTAAAATATTTAACTTATTATAAAGAATTATAAAAAGTAATTAAATTATAATGCTTTTAAAATCATTATTATCAATTATTAAAAAATTAATATATATGTTAAATATATATAAATTTTAATATATATATATATTAATACATTTATTCTCACTTTTGTTTGACCGTTACCTTTCAAAGCAATTGATATGTTTAACCCATAGTTAGCATGTTCGGTTGTAACTTGCAAAGAAATTGTTATGCTTGACCCATACTTAGCAAGTTCGGCTGTATTGGTCCAAAAAAATATAGAAAATACATTAAAATGAGGTAATTCGAATTCGATACTGAATTTGATGTGAAAATAAAATTTAATAATAACAAATTCTATATTTAAAACGCTGTATGAAATATAAATCAAAATTGCAATGCATTTGAAAAGGATTTATTTTTTAATATAAAATTTAATATTTAAAAAATAAAAAATAAAATAGAAAAATTAGAAATCAAAATTGCAATGGATTTGAAAAGATTTATTTTGAATATAAAATTTAATATTTAAAAATAAAAAATAAAAATATAAAAATTTATATAAAAAAATTATAGTAAATAATTAATTATATATTTAAAAAATATATCTGTATGAAAAACAATAAATTTGATATTAAAATATAACAGAAAAAAATAAATTTATAATTCTTAAAAATAATAAATTTCTATAATAAACAAAATAAATTTTATTTGTAGATATTTATAAATTTATTTAAGAAATTTGAATTTGATAATTATGGTTTGACCATTTCCTTGCAAAACTATATCCACAATCAAATCAGATCATCAAAGCGTCATTGATACGTCACACATGTGTGCTTGATATTTGCTGGAGATGATGAGAAATAAAACAAATATACGTGACATTCATATATCTGCGAGCAGCTTATAGCTGTCACGAACTCCAACCAGAAGGCTGGTATGCTTTGCTTGGTGGGAGAGGATAGTCCTTTAAAAATGCCAAATAACCCTTACATTCTTTGAATTTAAATAACCCTGACATTTTTCAGAATTCAAGTTTCAGCTATTCATCATTTTTTGATATAAGTCTTTTGAATTAATCACAAAGTATCTTTAATCTTTGAGATTAATCCGGAAGACTTGTTTCAAAAACCCTGACATTATAGGAACACAACAACAGTTAATGATATTTCATAGAGTGTTTACATGCACGATATTTCATACGATTTTAAACCACATTTTTACCTCATTATGGTACTAAAAGGGTTAGAATGAATATTATCTATCAGCTTTGGAACACGATTGCAAAGTGTAATATACAAGCTTTTTTTTATATGAGGACGTTGATGGCCAACAACGTCTCTAATAAAATACGTAATCTAATAAAAGACAGCTTGGGCTTAATAACATAGATTGTTCTTCAAGAACGTTGAGGAAGTCAGGAGAAACAGAAATTGCTGAGTACTGTCCTCGCCATTATGCAACATCAACTTATGTCCACAAATCAAGAACGGCTATTGCCAATAATTGAACCGATCACAAACAGACGGTCTCTTTCACTGGAATGCATGTTAATGTTCCATCGTGAAGGCATTCTATCGACTCCTGCTTAGTCCTCTGTTTAAAATGTACCTTAAACTGAAGCGCTACTGCTTGCACAGCCTCCTCGGATTTTCAAAACTGCATGACCCCCGCTACAAATCGGCTATAAATCGCGGTATTGGTGTTCAAGAAATGAGCGAGGATTGTGGATGAATAGCTTTTACCAAGATTTTCTTTCTTAGCTTTTACCAAGATTTTATTTCTTAAACATAATCTCTAAACCATCCAGTTTAAAAGATGTTTTATCTTAAATCGTCCAACGGTTATATTTTATTATAGATTTTTTAAACTAAATTTGACCCTTTTACCGGGATTTTCTTTCTTAAACATAATCTCCACACCATTCAGTTTAAAAGATGTTTTATCACTAATCGTCCAACTGTTATATTTTATTATACATTTTTAAAACTAAATCCGGACAGGGTTCGTTGTTATGACGTCAAGTACTTCTTTAACCTATAAATTTTTTAAATAAATACGTATTTTGTAAATTTTTAAATAGAAATTTCTATTTAAAAAAATATAATAAATAATAAATTGCATATTAAAATAATTTACCCATTGAAAAGCAGTAAATTCTATATGGAAGTATGGTGGAAAAAATTAAGTTTGTAATTGTTCAAAATAGTAAGTTTCTATAATAAAGAATAATAGAATAATAACATCTATAACTAAATATTTGTATTAATTTCAAATTTAATTGAATTCCAATTTCAATTTCAATTTGATAATTATGGGTTGACCATTTCCTTGCAAAATTAGATTCAAAATGAAATCAGATCACCAAACTGTCAGTGATATTTCAGCTTTGTGCTTGGTATTTACTCGAGATGATGATAAATAAAACAAATATCGATGACATTCATATATCTCCCGATAGCTTATAGCTGCCATGAACTCCAACCTGAAGGCTGCTACGCTTTGTTTGGTGGGAGAGGATAATCCTTAAAAATGCCAAACCCTTACATTCTTTGAATGCTAAATAAACCCTTAGATTCTCTGAATTCAAGTTTCTACGATTCATACTTTTTGGAATAAGTCTTTTGAATTAATCAATCTTTGTGATTTGTCCAGAAGACCTGTTTAAAAAACCCTTACATTATTGGATAGAAGCCTTGTTTAAAAAACCCTCACATTATTGGAATTCAACAACAGTTATATTTCATACAGTTAATACAGGCATGATATTTCGTACCATTTTAAACATCAATTGCTCCCATCATCGTACTAACAGGGTTTAAATGCATATTATCCATCAGCGGTGGAACAGGAGATATGTCTTCACCCACATAACACGGTTCGATATCGAAGTATAATACGCAAATTTTTTTAATGAGGATGTTGGTGGCAAACAATAATGTTTCTTGCAATAATTGAACTACTTACAACAGAGGAGAAAGCGAAGATTACCAAGATACTGGCTACAAGAGCTGAAGCTACCAGGAAAGTCACTTTTCCCTAATAACAGGACATATTTTATAAGGACCCGATCTAAGTTTCTATATCTTGCGAATTATATGGAAATTTTAGTGTATTGCACATGAACACAATGATAAAGATTCTTAGTTACATGAAAATTTCAGTGTAGATAAAAAGGTCCTTAATTACTTGAAATCTCCACAGTACATGAATTGGATGAAATTTTTTTCACATTGGCATAAAGACAGAGGATTAATAATATGAAACTAAACTTTTTGCACGAAAACCTAAATATAATTAAACAATTTCCGGCTCCCGTCGTGGATGATATTCAATGGCAGTCGTTTCTAATAAAACATGTAATCTGATTATTAAGATTGTAAAAGAATGCTTCGGCTGCATATCATAGATTTTTCTTTAAGAACGTTGATGAAGTCAGGAGAAATAGAAATAGCTGAGTGCTGTCCTCGCCATTATGTGACAAAAAAGGAATATGAGAGAGGGAGTTAAAGCGAACATCAACTCATTGACACGTCCAGATGTGCACAAATCAAGAACGTCTATTGTCAATAAAACAACGCCCCTTAAACCGATCATCAGGGTCATAATTGAACCGATCACCAACACGTCTCTTTCACTGGAATGTAGTGGAATGTTCCATCGTGAAGGCACGCTACTTCTCTCCACTACTGCTTAGTCCTCTGTTTTAAAATATACCTTAAACACAAGCGCTACTGCTTAGTCCAAGTTTCAAAATTGCGTGATCCGCGCAACGATGAAATTCTATTTTAGATTGAAAAGTTTAGGATATAACCGAAAAGTTTTAATGTATGCAATGAGAGCGGATTCTGGATGAATAGCTTTTACCAAGATTTTCTTTTTTAAACTTAATCTCTCCATCATCGAGTTTAAAAGATATTTTATCTTTAATCAACCAACGCTCCCCACCATATAGTTTAAAAGATGTTTTATCTTTAATCAACCAACGTTTATATTTTATTATAGCTTTTTAAACTACATTTGAACCAGATTGGGTTCGTTGTTGGGACGTCCAGGTATTCCTTTGACATAGATTTTGTAAATTGCATTAGGAAATAATATGTATTTCAAGTTGTTATTTTCAAATTTTAAAAGTTATTTTTTACATCGATGTCTATTTAAGTTTTGACGTGGTAACTGTTTTCTATTTTTTTAATATTTTTTTGTTATTATTATTTTTTAAAAAATTTTCTTTTTCTACTTTTTGCTAATTTGCTTCAAATTCACAAAAAGAGTTTGGCAAGGTTAAATTATAATTATAATTATATAGTTTCCAAAAATATAATATATAAAACAATGTATTGCAAAATTTAAATGAAAAGAAAAAAATACTAATAATTAAACTATGGTTTCAAATCCTAAATAAATCCGAAATAACCACTAAATATTATATTTAAATTGAATTACGATATAAAAAAAATTGGGATCAATTAAAAAAATAAAACCAAAAACAACCCATATACATTTATGAGAAAACACAATTTATTGATCTTAAAAACACGGACTACCCATTTCACTTTAAACCATATATAGTATATAATGTCTTTTCGATGTATAATTCTTTTATGTTTGTAATATCTTTTTGCGCTGTAATTTTGAAAATCTATTTATATAGTATAATTTAAAATTTAATACATTTTAAAGTTTTAATATAAAATAATATTCTTACAATAATAATTTGTAAAATTAATATATTTTAAAACAATAATAATTTTTATTATTATAATAATTTTTTTAATTAACTTTAATATATTGAACATACATTTTAAAAATTAATTATATAATTAAATATGTAAAAGAATAACATTATATCAATTTTAAAAAATTATAAATTTTAAATAAATGGATGATACTATATTAACGGATACAAGTGCGGTATAGTCCATAGCTAAGAACTCGTAAATTAGTGAGTATTGGTAGTTCAGTTAGAACGTGTCACCAAGGTAGTAATTATTGCCAATTCTGCTAAAACGTGACAGCAAGCGTCCAGATGAGAGCGGACGATTATATATGTTGGTAAGCAAGTTGTTATTATGAAATATAAAAAAATAATATATATAAGTAATTAAAATTAATAATTTATAATATAAGCATTATATATAAGGTAGATTAATTAATAAATGAAATAGTTTTTTTTTCTAATTATTATATTTTTTTAGGGAGATTATGATCTCTTCTTGTTAAAAACACATTTATGAATGTATAATAGATTAAGAGATTTGAGAGGCACTCAAACATTCTACCTAATTCTAATAACCCTTACTAATGATAACATTGTTTTTATTGAAGATTGAAGTTTGTCCGAAAACATTTATGAAATAAATATTGTATTAATAAAAATATGAATTCAAAGTATTGAGAAATGGGACACCGCAAGATGAGAGTCTTGCTTAAAATAATTCTTCCATGATAGAGTTTTTAGATGAAATTCTAGATAAACTTAATGTATGAGAGAGAAAGATCCATTAAGTTGCTTAGTTAGAAAAATATGTTAAGTTTAGATAAGCCTAAGTGCATCACGAGATATAAATACGATTTTTAGCAAACGGAAAATGGGTCGCTCAAACGTGCACAAGGGACCAGGGCAGTCACAACTTACCAAAACTGATACGGGCGCCCTCGAATGAAACGACTCGACCGGAAGGCACCCGGTTCGGCACCGATCTCACATGGCGCGACACGACGCGCCCGAACAAACGTTGATGCCACAAGGGTGCAAACAGCAAATGAGATGCTCGAACATGCACAAGGCACTTAGGCGGTCATAACTTAGCAAAACTTAGACGGGCGCCCTCGAACAAAACGATCGGACCCGACCCGAATGCGTCCAGTCGGGCGACCTCATACGACGCGACACGTTTCGCCCGACTTAACGATCCCACAAGGGAGAAAACAACAAATGGGCCATCCAAACATGCACAGGGCACTCGGACGGTCACAACTTAGAAAAATTGATACGGGCGCCCTCGAACGAAACGGCCCTGCCCGAGAACTCCTGGTCGGGCGACCTCACAGTACGGTGCGACATCGCGCGCCTGACCGAATGAATCCACAAGGGATGAAATGGAAAATGGGCCAACCGAACATCGACAAGGCACCCGGGTAGTCACAACTTAGCAAAAATGATACAGGCGCCCTCGAACGAAATGACCCGACCTGAACGCGGCCGGTTGGGTGACCTCACACGGCACGCCCGACTGAACGATGCCACAAGGGAGCAAACAGGTAGTCACAACTTAGAAAAAATGATACGGGTGTCGTTGAATGAAACGGCCTGACCTGACCCGAACGCGCCCGGTCGGGCAACCTCACGAGGTGCGATACATTGTGCTCGACCGAACGATGCCACAAGGGAGCAAACGGAAAACGGGCCACCCAAACATGCACAAGGGACCCAGGTGGTCACAACTTAGCAAAATTGATAGGGTGCCCTCGAATGAAACGGCCCGTCCCGAACGTGCCCGGTCGGGCGACCTCACAAGGTGCAACACGGTGCGCCCGACCGAATGATGCCACAAGGGAGCAAACGGAAAATGGGCCGCCCGAATGTGCATAAGGCACCTAGGTGGTCACAACTTAGAAAAAATGATATCGACGCCCTTGAACGAAATGGCCTGACCCAAACACGCCCGGTCGGGCGACCTTACACGGCGCAACACGACGTGCCTGACCGAGCGATGCCACAAGGTAGAAAATAGAAATTGGGTCGTCGTAACGTGCACAAGGCACCTGAGCTATCACAACTTATCAAAACTGATACGAGCGCCCTCGAACGAAATGGCTCGGCACGAACGTGCTTGGTCAGGCGACCTCACACGCTGCGACACGACGAACGATGCCATAGGGGAGAAAAAAATAAATGGGCTGCACGAACGTGCAGTACAAGGGACATGGGAAGTCACAACTTAGCAAAACTGATACAGGCGCCCTCGAACGAAATGGTACAAAGTGTGCTCGACTGAACGATGCCACAAGGGAGCAAACGGCAAATGGGCCGCCCGAACGTGCACAAGGCACCTGGGGGGTCCCAACTTAGCAAAACTGATACGGGCGCCCTCGAATGAAATGGCTATACCCAAATGCACCCGATTGGGCAACCTCACACGGTGTGACACGGCGTGCCCGACCGAACGATGCCACAAGGGAGAAAACAGAAAATGGTCCACTCGAACGTGAACAAGGCACACGGGCAGTCACAACTTAGAAAAAATGATACGGGAACACTCGAACAAAACGGCCCGACCTGACTCGAACGCGCCGAGTCAGGTGACCTCACATGGCGCGAAACGACGTGCCCAACCAAACGATGTCGCAAGGGAGAAAACTGCAAGAAGGCCGCCCGAACGTGCACAAGGCACCTAGTTGGTCACAACTAAGAAAAACTGATATGGGTGCCCTCGAAAGAAATGGCCCGACTCGAACGCGCCCAGTTAGGTGACCTCACACGACGCAACACGGCGTGCCCGACCGAGCGATGCCACAAGGGAGAAAATGGAAAATGGGCCGCCCGAACGTGCATAAGGCACTCGGGTAGTCACAACTTAGAAAAACTGATACGGGCGCCCTCGAACGAAATCGACCGGCCCGAACGCACCCAATTCGGCGAACTCAAACGGCTCAACACGTCGAACGATGCCACACGGGAGAAAACAACAAACGGGTTGCCCGAATGTGCACAAGCCACCCGGGCGGTCACAACTTAACAAAACTGATACGGGCGTCCTCGAATGAAACGACCCGACTCGGATGCACCAGGTCTGGTGACCTCACATGGCGCGACACGACGCGCCCAACCAAATGATGCCATGAGGGAAAAAATTACAAACGGGCCACCCGAACGTGCACAAGGCACCCTGGTGGTAACAACTTAGCAAAACTGATATGGGCGCCCTCGAACGAAACGGCCTGGCCTGAACGCAAGGCTCTCGGGCGGTCACAACTCAGCAAAATTCATACGGGTGCCCTCGAACGAAACGGCCTGGCCCGAACGCGCCCGGTCAGGTGACCTCACATGACACAACACAACGAATGATGCCACAGGGGAGAAAACGACAAACGGGTTGCCCGAACGTGCGCAAGGCACTCGGGCAGTCATGACTTAGCGAAACTGATACGGATGCCCTCGAACGAAACAGCCCGACCCGGACGCACTCGGTCGGGCGACCTCATAAAGTGTGACACGACGCGCTCGACCGAACGATGCCACAAGGGAGAAAATGGAAAATGGGCTGCCCGAACGTGCACAAGGCACTCAGGTAGTCACAAATTAGCAAAAATCATACAGGCGCCCTCAAATGAAACAACCCGACCCGAACGCGCCCAGTCGGGCGACCTCACATGGCGTGACACGGCGCGCTCGAGCGAATGATGCCACAAGGGATAAAATGGCAAACGGGCCACCTGAACATGGACAAGTCACTCGGGCGGTCACAACTTAGCAAAACTGATACGGCCACCCTCGAACAAATCGGCCCGACCCGAACGCGCCCGGTCGGGCGACCTCACATGGCGCGACACGGTGCGCCCGACCGAACGATTCCACAAGGGGTCAAATGGAAAACGGGCCAACCAAACGTGTGGAAGGCACCTGGGCGATCACAACGGGCACCCTTGAACGAAACGGCCTGACCGGAACGCGCCCGGTCGGGTGACCTCACACGGTGCAACACGACGTGCCCAACCGAATGATGCCACAAGGGAGAGAACGACAAACGGCCACTCGAATGTGCATAAGGCACCGGGGCGGTCATAACCTAGCAAAACTGATACGGGTGCCCTCGAACAAAACGGCCGACTCGAACGCGCCCGTTCGGGCGACCTCGCACGGTGCCTGACCGAACGATGCCACAAGGGAGCAAACAACAAATGGGCTACCCGAACGTGCACAAGGCACCCAGGCAGTGACAACTTAGCAAAACTGATATGGGCGCCCACGAATGAAACGACCCGACCCAACCTGAACGTGCTCGGTCGGGCGACCTCACACGTTGCGACATGGCGCTCCCTACCGAACGATGCCACAAGGGAGAAAATGGAAAAAGGGCTGCCCAAATGTGCGCAAGGGACTCGGGTGGTCACAACTTAGCAAAACTGATACGGGCGCCCTCGAACGAAACAGCCCATCCTGAACGTGCCCAGTCGGGCGACCTCACACGGTGCGACATGACGTGCCCGAAAAAACGATGCCAAAAGGGAGAAAATGGAAAATGGGCCACCTGAACGTGCACAAGGCACCTGGGCAGTCAAAACTTAGCAAAAATGATACGAGCGCACTCGAACAAAATGGCCCGACCTGAACACGCCCGGTCGGGCGACCTCACACTGCGCGAGATGGCGCACCCGACCGTTGTTGGGGGCACACATTAAAAGTGAACCAAGGAGTGAGTGCATCACGTCTTTAATAGTTTATGAAACTCCTTAGAAGTCCCATCATAACCACCTTCCATCTTCATCACAATGTGATATTTCAACTTAAGATATCTTATTATGTTGCTCCAACCATTCAAAAAGGGGACCCAAGTTAGATTATTATTTATTAAAGGAGAGGCCAAAGAAATTAATTTACAAGCCGTCGCAATAACGACGCTTTCATACAAATGTCGCAAGAGTGACAGTTAGCCCAAACTGTCGCAATAGCAACGCTTTTTCCAAAACTGTCGCAATAGAAATGCTTTTTCCCAAACTGTCGCAATAGCGACGCTTTACTCCAAACGTCGCAAGAGTGAAACTTAGCTCTAATCCATCGCAATTCCGACGCTTTTTCCCAAACTGTCACAATTCTGACACTTTGCTACAAACATCGCAAGACCGACACTAACTTCTATGTGTCGTAATATCGACACTTGTCTTCAAATGTTGGTATAGCGACAATTTTGGGCGGGATTTGAAAAATTGATAAATTTTGTGGAAATTTCCAACATTTGGTCAAAAGTGTCAGAATTTCTGCCAAATGTACTAGTGTCAGATAGCTTGAAGGTTCACACTATCAACGAATCGAGCAAGCCCCCAGATCCCATGGGCACTCCTGGAGCAGATGGTATCCTACCTATATGATGGAGGTAGGGTGAATACCATACCTGTATGCCCCTATCTCGAGCTGCAACCAGGTAGCATTACAACGAAAAAAATTGTGCCCCAGACACTCCCTTCTCATCTCCAAAAATCGTCGAATGGCCTTTCGAGGTCGCTCTACTTTCATATTACCTGCAACAGCCCATCATGGACATAGATCATGTTCATATGATAGATGTTCACACACACACACACAGATATATATATATATATATATATATTAATTATCCAATTTAATTAAAATGCTAGAAAACCCATAACCATTCTTGGAATAAATATCAATATTTAATTTGTGGCTACTACTAAAAATATTCTAAACCATTTTATGGAAGTTAAATCTCTAACATTAAAAAATTTTAAATTATATTTCAAGGCAAACCCAAAAAAAATAGAAAAAGTGTGTAAAATAAACTCTTTAATAAAAAACATATAATAATCAACAATGAAACATTAAATTTAATTATTATTCAATTATATATTTTGTATTCTTAATGTTCAATATATATATATATATATTATAAATGATCCAACAACACACCAGTCCAAAAATAAGCCACATCTACATTTAAGTTATTTAGGTGTTTCGATTACACGTTAAGTGGGATTTTATCTAAATATGAAAACTTCTTTCCACCAATTAAGTTTCTTTGAAACAATCAAATTTGATGAGCACTTGAGCTTTCAATATTTTTTTTTGTTTTGGAAAAATTGCAATAAAAAAAAGGGCCTGAAACCCTTAATTTATTTAACAGTTGTCACACCAAACTTGAATTCAACACAAACACTTAATGACTATGTCAACACATGTAAAAACCCACACATAGTTAAGACGCAGAAGCAGTCCCACGTAAGGTGCCTTAATGAATCTTCACCGCCCTTTAAGTTCTTTGATCTATCTTCATCACCCATGTTGTTAATCTAATTGAAATATATATATAAACATTAAGGCACTACATCATGAATCAATCCATTCAGAATTCATCCATATCTATATGCATATTTTTGCAATTCATTCAAGTTATTCACTTATATTGCACAAGGAAGGAAACTAATTGCAATAAGAAGGAAAAAACACACAGAAGAGAACCAATCAAGGCAAAAGATAAAATTGATAACAACTTATTAGTTGGTCCCTTTAGCTGGCCTCACAGTTACCGATCATCGATCTTTTTTTCTCCCTTTTCTCATTTCCTACTGTACTCTCTTTCATAACATAGCGTTATTTTTTTCATATTGGAAATGCGTTTTGCAGAGTGTTTTTGGCACCATTAACCAGACATAGATCCTATAATTTCATGCCCCAACTGCACACAATCCTATACTATTACCATAGAACTAGTCCCAGTACTCTTCTCATTGCAGAAGCTACTGGTGTCTCCCACTCTACGCAAGGGTAGACTAACATTTTCTGTGTCGCTATATCTATACTAAGCCAAGTGATTTTTATGAAACCCTTATTTATATTGGAAGGCCAAATTATGATGACTATGATGTCTCGTGCAACTGACAAGTACCAAAATACGCCTGGAATTTGGACACGAAAGGAGGTGGAGGTTTGGAAACCCATTGTGAATGATTTCCACAACAAAGGAGGGGTTTTCTTCTCTCAGATTTGGCACATTGGAAGAGCTTCCCATGTGGGTATGTATATCTATGGTTTGCGTTACATTGCTATCTGTTAATTCCTTTCATATACCCACTTGTCTAATCTCTCTAGAGTGTACTGGATTTGTTCATTTTCTTCTCGAACATAATTCCCACAATCATTTCACACTTTGTTTGCTTTAGTTGGTCATGATATCTCATCATGAAAAATAGATAGTGAAAATTCTCAGTCTATTGCCTTAGTAAATTTGTATTAGGTCATTTTTTTCATGGATGTAATAGTATGTCTTTTTTAAGGACATTTTGTCAGTTTCCTTAAATAAAAATGGCTGAGTGGCTCTATGAAATGTAGATTATCAACCCCATGGCCAGGCTACCTTTTCGTCACCAAATCAGAAAATATAGGGATAAATGATGTTACCCAATGACAAAGATCTTGCCGATCATTCCGCTCCTCGAGCCCACCTAATGGCTAGGCTACCTTTTCATCAATAGATTATAAAATATCAAGATATACGGTGTTACCCAGTGGCAAAGATCTCGACGATTATTCCACTCCTCAATCTCTAAAAAATTAGAAGATTCCAAAGATTATTAATTACATTTGTCCTGATGCAAGAAATGCTATCAAATCAGGTGATTTTTCTTACATAAGTCATAAATTTAGCACACCTATTACATAGGATATAACTATTTTTATCCTAGGAAGATATTAATAAAACAACCAGACTTTTATTTTTCTTATAAGAGCGTACCACTCCTTTGTTAACCTTTTATATTCATATAGTTCATTAATGACGCTGAATATAACCAAATAGAGTCGATTGTCATTAAAAAATAAATATACATCATTATATAGTTCTCTGTCAAATAAATAGGGAAGTGTTACCATCTTCCATTCATAGTTTTGATGGTTTTTTCGCAGGTTTTGATGGTGTGGAAATTCATGGTGCTCATGGATATCTTCTTGATAATTTTATGAAATAAAACATAAATAATAGGATCGATCAGTACTGTGGGACATTACAGAGTTGATGGAGGTTTCCTCTAGAGGTTATTGAAGCAGCGGTGGAAGAAATTGGAGCAATGGTTGCGGTCTGGTCTGCGGGTGATGCACTGAATACATGCAGACATCTCTCCGGGTAAAAAAAAAAAAAAAATTGTGTAAAAAAAATTTTACGACCTTTTTCTTTTGGCCTCCTTATGGGCTCTGATCGCCCACGGATCTTTGATCCTTCCTGAGCTACGATACCACTCTGTTGGAAAGGCAGAGGATTCAATCACAAAAATAACACGAATATTTCACATGAACAATGAGTTGTTGCTCTTCTATTAATCACCAAAACTCTGAATCATAAAACTCTCTTACTCTCTTGAAAACAATGAACCTGTGAAGGGTATTTAATCTAATTAACATGCACACACTGTCACTCATAAGTGAACTTGATCTACTTGCTTAACTCACTGTCTAACTCACTCACCAAATCTAACTGTAACTCAACTCAACTAACTCCACTTAACTATTTTTCTAGCTTCTGCATGAGGAAGTAATTATATATTTTAACAATAATTGAAATACTTACAACAGAGGAGAAAGAAAAGATTACCAAGATACTGACTACAAGAGCTAAAGCTACCAGGAAAGTCACTTTTCCCTAAACATATTTTGTAAGGAGCAGATCTAAGTTTCTATATCTTGTGAATTATATAGAAATTTTAGTGTATTGCACATGAACACAATGATAAAGATTCTTAGTTACATGAAAATTTCAGTGTACATAAAAAGGTCCTTAATTACTTGAAATCTCCACAGTACATGAATTCGATGAAATCTTTTTCACATTGGCATAAAGACAAAGAATTAATAATATGAAACTAAACCTTTTGCACGAAAACCTAAATATAATTAATGAATTTCTGGCTCCCGTCGTGGATGATATTCAAAGGCAGTCGTTTCTAATAAAACATGTAATCTGATTATTAAGATTGTAAAATAATGCTTCGGCTGCATATCATAGATTTTTCTTTAAGAACGTTGATGAAGCCAGGAGAAATAGAAATAGCTGAGTACTGTCCTCGCCATTATGCGACAAAAAATAATGCGACAAAAAAGGAATACGAGAGAGGCAGTTAAAGCGACCACCAAATTATTGACACATCCAGATGTCCACAAATCAAGAACGTCTATTGTCAATAAAACAACGCCCCTTAAACCGATCATCAGGGTCATAATTGAACCGATCACCAACACACTGTCTCTTTCAATCGTAGGGGAATGTTCCATCGTGAAGGCACTCTGCTTCTCTCCACTGCTGCTTAGTCCTCTGTTTTAAAATGTACCTTGAACTCAAGCACTATGCACAACCTCATCGGAGTTTCAAGGCTGTGACCGTGCTATGTGATGAAATTCTATTTTAGATTGAAAAGTTTATGATATAATGGAAAAGGTTTAATGCATCTCTCCATCACCGAGTTTAAAAGATATTTTATCTTTAATCAACCAACACTCCCCACCATCCACTTTAAAAGATGTTTATCTTTAATCAACCAACGGTTATATTCTATTATAGCTTTTTAAACTAAATTTGAACCGGATTGGCTTCGTTGTTCGGACGTCCAGGTATTCCTTTGACATAAATTTTGTAAATTGCATTAGGAAATAAATATGTATTTGATTTATTTATTTCAAATTTTAAAAGTTAATTTTACATTGATGTCTATTTAAGTTTTGATGCGATCTTGTAACAGTTTTTCTATTTTATTTTTTTAATATTTATTTGGTAAATTTTTCTCTTTTTTTTCTAATTTGCTTCAAATTCACCAAAACAGTTTTGCAAGGTTAAATTTAAATTTAAATTATATAGTTTGCAAAAATCTGATATATAAAAAAATGTATTGCAAAATTCAAATGGAAATAAAAAAATACTAATAATTAAACTACAGTTTTAAATCCGAAATAAATCCGAAATAGCCACTAAATATTATATTTAAATTAAATTACCATATTAAAAAAATTAGGCTCAATTAAAAAAATAAAACCAAAAACAAACAAAAAAAAAAAATACAAAGTGCATAAAATAAACTCTTTAATAAAATACATATAATGAAATCAACAATGAAACATTAAATTTAATTATTACTCAATTATATATTTTGTATTCTTAATGTTCATTATCATATTTTTTTTTTATAAATGATCCAACAACACACCATTCCAAAGACAAGTCACATCTACATTTAAGTTATTTAGGTGTTTTGATTCCATCTGAATAGAGATTTTATACAAATATGAAAACTTATTTTCACCAATCAAGTTTCTTTGGAACCGTCAAATTTGATCAATTTTTTTCAAACCCTTAATTTTGATAGGCACTTAAGTTTTCAATTTCTTTTTTTTTTAAAGACAATTGCAATAAAAAAAATCCCTAAAACCCTTAATTTATTTAAAATTTTTCTCACCAAACATGAACTCAACAAAAACACTCAATGACTCTCTCAACACATGTAACAGCCCACAGAGAGTTAAGGCGCAGAAGCAGTCGCAGGTAAGGTGCCTCAATGAATGTTCGCCGCCGTTGGCGTTCTTTGATCTATATTCATCACCCATGAAGTGAATCAAATCGAAACCTATATGAACACATTAAGGCACTGCATCTTGAATCAATCCATTCAGAATTCATCCATACTAAGCATATTTTTGCAAATTGGTTAAATTTATTCACTTATATTGCACAAGGAAGGAAATTAATCACAATAGCAAGGAAAAAAAACACAGAAGAAAAAACAATCAAGGTAGAAGATCAAATTGATAGCACCTTATCAGTTGGGTCCCTTTAGTTGGCCTCATAGTTACCAATCATCAATCTTTTGTTCTCCCTTTTCTCATTTCCTATTGTACTCTATTTTGACAACATAGTTTGATTTTTCTCATATTGGAAAGGGGTTTTGCAGAGTGTTTTTGGCACCATTAACCATATATATATTCTATAATTTTATGCCCCAAGTGCACGCAATCCTATACTATTCCCAGAGAACTATCCTAGTGGTCTTCTCATTGCAGAAGCTACTAGTGTATCCCACTCTGTGCAAGGGTAGGCTAACATTTTATGTGTCGCTAAGCCTAGTGCTTGTTATGAAACCCTTATTTTCAGAGTAATCACCACACCTCTATGGAATCCATAATTTCCACCCTGGGGATCCTAGTTACTAGTTTGGAAGTTTATCAATACTTGCAAGTTTTAGTGTAACGGAAAACCTCTACATGGTATCAGAGCCTGAACCCAGGTTCAATTCCCCCGAGCTGCATTTGAGGGGTGTATTGATTCCCCGAGCTACGTTTTAGGGAGGGTGTTGGAGTAATCACCACACCTCTATGGAATCCATAATTTCCACCGTGGGGATCCTAGATACCTGATCCAGATCTTGGGTTGATGCCATTTCCCATTCGGATCATTACCAGATTGGAAGTTTACCAATACTTGTGAGTTTTAGTGTAACGGAAAACCTCTTCACTTATTTATATTGGAAGGCCAAATTATGATGACCATGATGTTGCGTACAACTGACAGGTACCCAAATATGCGTAGAATTTGGAC
Source organism: Pinus albicaulis (assembly GCA_034641835.2). Classification (NCBI taxonomy): domain Eukaryota; kingdom Viridiplantae; phylum Streptophyta; class Pinopsida; order Pinales; family Pinaceae; genus Pinus; species Pinus albicaulis. Next base: position 252,427 of record JAXQQM020085848.1, read on the forward strand.
AAAGGAGGAGGTGGAGGTCTTGAAACCCATTGTGTACGATTTCCACACTAAATGAGGTGTTTTTTTCTCTCATATTTGGCACATTGGAAGAGCTTCCCATGTGGGTAAGTATATTTATGGTTTGCATTACATTGATATCGGTTAATTCCTTTCATATACCTCCTTGTAGAATCTCTCTATAGTGTATTGGATTTGTTCATTTTCTTCTCGAGCATAATTCCCACAATCATATCACACTATGTTTGCTTCAGTAGGTCATGATTCCTGATCATGAAAAATAGATCATGAAAACTCTCAATCTATTGCCTTAGTAAATTTGTATTAGGTTAGTTTTTTGATGGATGTAGAGGATGTATTTTTTAAGAACATTTTGTCAGTTTCCTTGAATAGAGATGGCTGAGTGGCTCTATAAAATGTGGATTATCAACCCAATGGCCAGGATACCTTTTCATCACCAGACCAGAAAATATAGGGACAGACGGTGTTACCTAATGGCAAAGATCTTGCCCATCATTCCACTCCTCGAGCCCACCCAATGTCCAGGCTACCGTTTCATCAACAGATCATAAAATATCGGGATATACAGTATTACCCAATGGCAAAGATCTCACCGATTATTCCACTTCTCAATCTCTAAAAACTTAGGAGATTCCAGAGATTATTAATGACATTTGTCTTGCTGAAAGAAATTCTATCAAATTAGATGAATCTTCTTACATAAGTCATAAATTTAGCATTTAGGTATTTTCACACTTATTACATAGGATAGAACTATTTTTACCCTAGGATTAAGATATTAATAAAACGATTAAGATATTAATAAAACAACCGGGCTTTTCTTTTTCTTATAAGAGGGCACCACTCCTTTCTTAACCTTTTATATGCATATAGTTCATTAATGATGCTGAATATAACCAAATAGAGTCGATTGTCGTTACATCATTATATAGCCCTATTCAAATAAATATACACCATTATATAGCTCTCTGTCAAATAAATAGGGAAGTGTTACCTTCTTCCTTTCATAGTTTTGATGGATTTTTTGTAGGTTTTGATGGTGCGGAAATTCATGGTGGTCATGGATATATTTTTGATCAGTTTATGAAAGAAAACATAAATAACAGGATCAATCGGTACGGTGTGACATTACCGAACCGATTCAGGTTTCCTCTTGAGGTTATTGAATCAGTGGTGGACGAAATTGGAGCAGAACGAGTGGGAATACACCTCTATCCATTTGCCGATTTTTTTTTTTAATGCTAGTGACGCAGATCCTGAGGCGTTGGGGCTTTACATGTCTGAGAGCTTAAATAAATACAACATCCTGTATGCCCATTATGTGTAGCCCAAACTGGAAGTTACCTTTTAATTTGTTGCAACAAACAAGCGTTTGTTTCCAATGAGGAAGACATTCAAGGTATCATTTTTCGTTGTAGGAGGTAACGAGCTACATAGATGTGATTAAATAGTGTAGCAGTTAAAAACATTTTTAATTCTTCCAAAATCAAATAAAGTATATCAGTGTCGTCTTAAAAAAATAGAAATTTTCAAAATATACAAGTTAAAAAAAAAATTTAGCAATAATCTGGACATAAAAAGTATCTCTGGTAGAGTTAAAAATGGAAATGTGAAAAATACAAAATTATATAAAAAAATTTCAAAAAATCTGGACATGAAAAGTATCTCTAGTAGAGCCATTAATAATCCTACACACAATATCCTACAATCTAAATGAAAAATGGGGTCCCAAACCATTTCCGAAGGAATTCATGGCAATAAAGTGAAGAGATTCTTGAGTAGGGAAAAACTAGAGCATCATGGATGAAGAGAACAAAATGAGGGAAAGGTGGGTATATGTTTATGAGTTGCATAAATCAAAATTATTAAGTTGACAGTTAAAAACAATGGAATTTAGTGGTGGAAAAACATTCAATCCCTTAACATTGGAATCTCTTAACATTGGATCTGCATATAATTATAGAGTGACAACTGGGAACTTAAGGTTTAATGAAAACAAATTATATATTTAAAATGTTGTAGAAAATATAAATTGGAATTGCAATAAATTTTGAATTGATTTTTTTTAATATAAAATTTAATTTAAAAAAATAGAAATTTCTATTTTAAAAAAATATAATAAATAATAAATTGCATATTAAAATAATTTACCCATTGAAAAGCACTAAATTCTATATGAAAGTATGATGGAAAACATTAAGTTTGTAATTGTTCAAAATAGTAAATTTCTATAATAAAGAATAATAGAATAATAAAATCTATTATTAAATATTTGTATTTATTTCAAATTTTTAATTGAATTCCAATTTCAATTTCAATTTGATAATTATGGGTTGATAATTTCCTTGCAAAATTAGATTCAAAATGAAATCAGATCATCAAACCGTAAGTGATATTTCAGCTTTGTGATTGGTATTTACTGGAGATAATGAGAAATAAAACAAATATCGATGACATTCATATATCTCCCGGTAGCTTATAGCTGCCATGAACTCCAAACTGAAGGTTGCTATGCTTTGTTTGGTTGTATAGGGTAGTCCTTAAAAATTCCAAACCCTTACATTCTTTGAATGCTAAATAAACCCTTAGATTCTCTGAATTCAAGTTTCTACGATTCATATTTTTTGGAATAAGTCTTTTGAATTAATCAATCTTTGTGATTAATCCAGAAGACCTGTTTAAAAAACCCTTACATTATTGGACAGAAGCATTTGTTTAAAAAACCCTTACATTATTGGACAGAAGCATTGTTTAAAAAACCCTCACAATATTGGAATGCAACAACAGTTATATTTCATACGGTTAATACAGGCACGATATTTCATACCATTCTTAACATCAATTGATCCCATCATCGGACTAACAGGGTTTGAATGAATATTATCCATCAGCGGTGGAACAGGAGATATGTCTTCACCCACATAACACGGTTCAATATCGAATTATAATACGCAATTTTTTTTTATGAGGATGTTGGTGGCCAACAATAATGTTTCTTGCAATAATTGAACTACTTACAACAGAGGAGAAAGCAAAGATTACCAAGATAGTGACTACAAGAGCTGAAGCTACCAGGAAAGTCACTTTTCCCTAATAACAGGACATACTTTATAAGGACCCGATCTAAGTTTCTATATCTTGTGAATTATATGGAAATTTCAGTGTATTGCACATGAACACAATGATAAAGATTCTTAGTTACATGAAAATTTCCATGTAGATAAAAAGGTCCTTAATTACTTGAAATCTCCACAGTACATGAATTGGATGAAATATGTATGAAATCGATAAAAGACGGGGAGGATTACTTAAGCCAGGCTGGCATGACAGATAACCTAAATATAATTAAAGAATTCCGGCTCCCCTCGTGGATGATATTCCAAAGCGATCGTTTCTAATAAAACATGTAATCTGATTATTAAGATTGTAAAAGAATGCTTCGGCTGCATATCATAGATTTTTCTTTAAGAACGTTGATGAAGCCAGGACAAATAGAAATAGGTGAGTACTGTCCTCGCCATTATGCGACAAAAAAGGAATATGAGAGAGGCAGTTAAAGCGAACATCAACTGATTGACACATCCAGATGTCCACAAATCAAGAACGTCTATTGTTAATAAAACAACGCCCCTTAAACCGATCACCAGGGTCATAATTGAACTGATCACCAACACACGGTCTCTTTCACTGGAATGTAGGGGAATGTTCCATCGTGAAGGCACTCTGCTTCTCTCCACTACTGCTTAGTCCTCTGTTTTAAAATGTACCTTGAACTCAAGCGCTACTGCTTGCACAACCTCGTCGGAGTTTCAAAACTGCGTGACCCGCACAACGATGAAATTCTATTTTAGATTGAAAAGTTTAAGATATAACGGAAAAGGTTTAATGCATGCAATGAGAGGATTATGGATGAATAGCTTTTACCAAGATTTTCTTTGTTAAACCTAATCTCTGCATCATCGAGTTTATCTCTCCATCACCGAGTTTAAAAGATATTTTATCTTTAATCAACCAACGCTCCCCACCATCCACTTTAAAATATGTTTTATCTTTAATCAACCAACGGCTATATACTATTATAGCTTTTTAAACTAAATTTGAACCGGATTGGCTTCGTTGTTCGGACGTCCAGGTATTCCTTTGACATAAATTTTGTAAATTGCATTAGGAAATAAATATGTATTTCGAGTTGTTATTTTCAAATTTTAAAAGTTATTTTTTACATTGATGTCTATTTAAGTTTTGACGCGATACTATCACTTTTTTCTATTTTATTTTATTTTTTTAATATTTTTTGGTAAATTTTTCTTTTCTTTTTTTTGCTAATTTTCTTCAAATTCACCAAAACAGTTTTGCAAGGTTAAATATAAATTATAATTATATAGTTTGCAAAAATCTAATATATAAAAAAATGTATTGCAAAATTCAAATGGAAAGAAAAAAAACACTAATAATTAAACTACGGTTTTAAATCCTAAATAAATCCGAAATAGCCACTAAATATTATATTTAAATTGAATTACCATATAAAAAAAATTAGGCTCAATTAAAAAAATAAAACAAAAAACAACCCATATACATTTATGAAAACACAATTTATTGATCTTAAAACACAAACTACCCATTTCACTTTAAACCATATATAGTATATAATGTCTTTTGGATGTATACTTCTTTTATGTTTGTAATATCTTTTTGCGCTGTAATTTTGAAAATTTATTTATAGAGTAAAAACACAAACTACCCATTTCACTTTAAACCATATATAGTATATAATGTATTTTGAATTTATAATTATTTTATGTTTATAATATCTTTTTGCGTGTAATTTTGAAAATTTATTTATATAGTATAATTTAAAATTTAGTACATTTTAAAGTTTAAATATAAAATAATAATTTTACAAGAACTCGTAAATTAGTGAGTATTGGTAGTTCAGTTAGAACATGTCAACAAGGTAGTAATTATTGCCAATTCTGCTAAAGTGTGATATTAAGTGTCCAGATGAGAGAGGACAATCATATATGTTGGTAAGAAAGTTGTTCTTATCAAATATAAAAAAATAATACATATAAATAATTAAAATTAATAATTTATAATATAAGCATTATATATAAGGTAGATTAATTAATAAATGAAATAGTTTTTTTCTCTAATCATTATATTTTTTTAGGGAGATTATGATTTCTTGTTGTTAAAAACACATTTATGAATGTATAATGGATTAGGAGATTTGAGAGGCACTCAAACACCCTACCTAATTCTAATAATCCTTACTAATGATAACATTGTTTTTATTTAATATTGAAGTATGTATGAAAACATTTACGTAATAAATATTGTATTAATAAAAATATGAATTCAAAGTATTGAGAAATGGGACACTCGAAGATGAGAGTCTTGCTTAAAATAATTCTTCCATGATAGAGTTTTTAGATGAAATTATAGATAAAATTAATGTATGAGAGAGAAAGATCCATTATGTTTCTTAGTTAGAAAAATATGTTAAGTTTGGATAAGCCTAAGAGCATCATGAGATATAAAGATGATTTTTAGCAAATGGCAAACGGGCTGCCCGAACGTGCACAAGGGACCCGGGCAGTCACAACTTAGCAAAACTGATACGGGCGCCCTCGAACGAAACGGCCTGACCGGAACATGCCCGGTTGGGCGCCGATCTCACATGGCACGACACGACGTGCCCGAACGAACGTCGATGCCACAAGGGAAAAAACAACAAATGAGCCGCCCGAACATGCACAAGGTACCCGGACGATCACAACTTAGCAAAACTGATACGGGCACCCTCGAACGAAACGGCCCAACCCGACCCGAATGCGCATGTTCGGGCGACCTCACACGATGCGACACAACGCGCCCGACTGAACGATGCCACGAGGGAGAAAATGGCAAACGGGCCACCCAAACATGCACAAGGCACCTGGGCGGTCACAACATTAGCAAAACTGATACGGGCACCCTCAAACGAAATGGCCCGACACGAACGCACCCGGTCGGGCAACCTCACAGTACGATGTGACACGGCGCGCCCAGCCAAATGATTCCACAAGGGAGAAAACGGAAAACGAGCCACCCGAACACGCACAAGGCACTCAGACGGTCACAACTTAGCAAAACTGATACGGGCGCCCTCGAATGAAACGACCCGACCTGAACGCGCACGGTCGAGCGACCTCACACGGCGCGCCTGACCAAACGATGCCACAAGGGAGAAAATGACAAATGGGTCGCTCGAGTGTGCAGAAGGCACCCGGGTAGTCACAACTCATCAAAACTGATACGAGTGCCATCGAAAGAAATGGCCTGACCTGACCCGAACGCGCCCGGTCGGGTGACCTCACACAATGTGATATAGCGCACCCGACTGAATGATGCCACAACAGAGCAAATGGCAAACGGGCCGCCCGAACATGCACAAGGGACCCGGGTGGTCACAACTTAGCAAAACTGATACGGGTGCCCTTAAATGAAATGACCCGACCAAAACGTGCCCGGTCGGGCCACCTCACACGGCGCGACACGACGCGCCTGACCGAATGATGCCACAAGGGAGAAAATAGCAAACGGGACACCCGAATGTGTACAAGGCACCTAGGTGGTCACAACTTAGCAAAACTGATACAGGTTCCCTCGAATGAAATGGCCCGACCCGAACGTGGGTGGTCGAGCGACCTTACACGACGCGCCTGACTGAACGATGCCACAAGGGAGAAAATGGAAAACGGGTCGCCCTAACGTGCTCAAGGCACCCGGACGGTCATAACTTAGCAAAGCTGATACTGGTGCCCTCTAACGAAATGACCCAGCTCGAACGCGACCGGTCAGGCAACCTCACACAGCGCGACACGACGAATGATGCCGCAGGGGATCAAATGGAAAACAAGCCACCCAAATGTGCAGTACAAGGGACCCAGGCGATCACAACTTTTCAAAACTGAAACGGTCACCCTCGAATGAAACGGCTTGACCTGGATAAGCCCGGTCGATTGACCTCACACAACGCAACATGGCGCGCCTGACTGAATGATGCCATAAGGGAGAAAACGGAAAACGGGCTACCTGAATGTGCACAAGGTACCTGGGCGGTCATAACTTAGCAAAACTGATATAGGCACCCTCAAATGAAATGCCTCAACCGGAATGCACCTAGTCGGGCGACTTCACACGGCACGAAATGGCGCGCCTGACCAAACGATGCCACAAGGGAGCAAACGGAAAACGGGCCGCCCGAACATGCACAAGGCACCCGGGCAGTCACAAATTAGCAAAAATGATACGGGCGCCCTCGAACGAAACAGCCTGACCCGACTCGAACGCGCTCAATCTGGTGACCTCACACAGCACGACACGACGTGCCCAATCAAATGATGCCACAAGGGAGAAAACGACAAACGGGCTTCTCGAACGTGCCCAAGGCACCTGGGCAGTCACAACATAGCAAAACTAATACGGGTGCCCTTGAATGAAACAGCCCGACCTGAACACGCCCGGTCGAGTGAACTCACATAGCACGACACGGCGCATGGGATTGAATGATGCCACAAGAGAGAAAACAGAAAATGGGCCACCTGAACGTGCACAAATTACCCGGGCAGTCACAACTTAGAAAAATTGATACGGGCACCCTCAAACGAATTGGCCCGACTTGAACGCACTGGGTCGAGCGACCTCAGATGGCACGACACGGAGCGCCCGACCAAACGATGCCACAAGGGAGAAAATGGCAAACGAGCCTCCCGAATGTGCACAAGGCACCCGAGCGATCACAAATTAGCAAAAATGATGAGGGCACCGTCGAATGAAATGACCTGACCTGAACGCGCCCAGCTGGGAGACCTCACACGGCGCGACATGACACGCCCGACCGAACGATGCCAGAAGGGAGAAAACGGCAAACAGGTCACTCAAACGTGCATAAGGCACCCGGGCGATCACAACCTAGCAAAACTTATACGAGCACCCTAGAATGAAATGACCCAACTCGAACGCGCCCGGTCGGGCAACCTCGCATGGCGTGACACGGCGCGCTCGACCGAGCGATGCCACAAGGGAGAAAATGGAAAACAGGGTGCCCGAATGTGCACAAGGCACCCGGGTGGTCACAACTTAGCAAAACTGATATGGGCAACCTCGAACGAAACGACCCGACTCGACCTGAATGCAAAGGAAATATTATGCTTAACATGGTGGCTGATAAATGATTAATGGTTTGTGAAAATGAGTGTGAGGTGTAGGAAGGTCCATTGTACGATGATACATTGTAGGTACATCCATGCCACCAAGATATGAAGATATGAAGATTAGTCAGTAAATGCTATCATAATTATTGTAATTGCTTTAAGCTAGATATTTGTTTATTTCTTTGTAAGATATATAACAATGGTTAAGGGATGGTCTCCATTATAAGCCATTGGGTGAGGGGTGAACACCCTCACGAGCGTTTAATAATAAAATTAAACATTTGTTGGTTTTCACCCTATAGGGTTTCTAGGGTATATTGGTGTTCAATGGTGTGATTGATTGTTGTTTGAGATTGATGATGTTGAATTATTTTCTTGTTGTTGTGTTCATAATGTCAAGTATGTGACAGCTACAGTTATAATGAAATGATTGCAAGGTTACATCATACAGTTTTATGTTAATGTACTACAATAGTGGTTGTTAATGGTTAAGAAACTTACTATTCTTCTACTAAGGTTACACTATGAATTGGTGAACATTTTATCTAATTATTAGTGAGAAATATTTAATAGTGATTTAGATAGTTACCAGTGTTTGTTACAACTAACCACTTATAAATTTATATAGACACACAAAGAATACTTATTCTCACAAAATTAGTGCCTAGGAAAATTGATGAATCCCATAAATAATAAAATAATAAGATGACACTATAAATATAATGGAATGATAAAATGAACAAATACAATTTTATAAAGATGTATATAAGTTCTAAACATAGAAAACTCTCTCGTACAATATCGATTGTCAACCAGAACAATGATAACCTTTGTTTAAGAATAAATTATCTATCTTATAAATTAAAATAAGGATAAGAAATATTGATAATCAATATATATAAATGTTAAAATATTTAACTTATTATAAAGAATCATAAAAATTAATTAAATTATAATGCTTTTAAAATCATTATGATCAATTATTAAAAAATTAATATATATGTTAAATATATATAAATTTTAAAATATATATATATTAATACATTTATTCTCACTTTGTTTGATCGTTACCTTGCAAATCAATTGATATGTTTGACCCATAGTTAGCAAGTTCGGCTGTAACTTGCAAAGAAATTGTTATGCTTGACCCATACTCAGCAAGTTCAGCTGTATTGGTCCAAAAATATATCGAAAATACGTTAAAATGAGGTAATTCGAATTCGGTACTGAATTTTATGTTAAAATAAAATTTAATAAAAACAAATTCTATATTTAAAATGCTGTATGAAATAGAAATCAAAATTGCAATGCATTTGAAAAGGATTTATTTTTTAATATAAAATTTAATATTTAAAAAATAAAATAAAAAAATTAGAAATCAAAATTGCAATGGATTTGAAAAGATTTATTTTTAATACAAAATTTAATATTTAAAAATAAAAAATAAAAATATAAAAAGTTATATAAAAAAATTATAGTAAATAATTAATTATATATTTAAAAAATATATCTGTATGAAAAACAATAAATTTGATATTAAAATATAATAGAAAAAAATAAATTTATAATTCTTGAAAATAATAAATTTCTATAATAAAGAAAATAAATTTTATTTGTAGATATTTATAAATTTATTTAAGAAATTTGAATTTGATAATTATGGTTTGACCATTTCCTTGCAAAACTATATCCACAATGAAATCAGATCATCAAAGCGTCATTGATATGTCACACATGTGTGCTTGATATTTGCTGGAGATGATGAGAAATAAAACAAATATACGTGACATTCATATATCTGCGAGCAGCTTATAGCTGCCACGAACTCCAACCAGAAGGCTGGTATGCTTTGCTTGGTGGGAGAGGATAGTCCTTTAAAAATGCCAAATAACCCTTACATTCTTTGAATTTAAATAACCCTGACATTCTCAGAATTCAAGTTTCAGATATTCATCATTTTTTGATATAAGTCTTTTGAATTAATTACAAAGTATCTTTAATCTTTGAGATTAATCCGGAAGACTTGTTTCAAAAACCCTGACATTATAGGAACACAACAACAGTTAATGATATTTCATAGAGTGTTTACAGGCACGATATTTCATACGATTTTAAACCACATTTTTACCTCATTATGGTACTAAGAGGGTTAGAATGAATATTATCCATCATCTTTGGAACACGATTGCAAAGTATAATATACAAGCTTTTTTTATGAGGATGTTGATGGCCAACAACGTCTCTAATAAAATACGTAATCTGATTATTAAGATTGAGATTGTAAAAGATAGCTTGGGCTGAATAACATAGATTGTTCTTCAAGAACGTTGAGGAGGTCAGGAGAGATAGAAATTGCTGAGTACTGTCCTCGCCATTATGCAACATCAACTTATTTCCACAAATCAAGAACGGCTATTGCCAATAAAACAACGCCCATTAAACCGAGTATCAGGGTCATAATTGAACCGATCACAAACAGACGGTCTCTTTCACTGGAATGCATGTTAATGTTCCATCGTGAAGGCATTCTGTCGACTCCTGCTTAGTCCTCTGTTTAAAATGTACCTTAAACTGAAGCGCTACTTCTTGCACAGCCTCCTCGGATTTTCAAAAGTGCATGACCCCCATTCCAAATCGGCTATAAATCACGGTATCGGTGTTCAAGCAATGAGCGCAGATTGTGGATAAATAGCTTTTACCAAGATTTTCTTTCTTAGCTTTTACCAAGACTTTATTTCTTAAACATAATCTCTAAACCATCCAGTTTAAAAGATGTTTTATCTTAAATCGTCCAACGGTTATATTTTATTATGGATTTTTTAAACTAAATTTGACCCATTTACCAAGATTTTCTTTCTTAAACATAATCTCCACACCATGCAGTTTAAAAGATGTTTTATCTTTAATCGTCCAACGGTTATATTTTATTATACATTTTAAAAACTAAATCCGGACAGGGTTCGTTGTTGTGACGTCAAGTACTTCTTTAACATATAAATTTTGTAAATAAATACGTATTGCATCTTAAAATGAGTTATTTTTATATTTTAAAAGTCATCTTTTTACATTGATGTCTATCTAAGTTTTGACGCTTGCATCATATCGTTTTCTTATTCTAATTATATAACTTTCAAAATCTAATATATAAAAAACAAATGTATTATAAAAAAAAATGTATTGCAAAGTTCAAATGAAAAGGACAAAAATATTAATAACTAAACTACTCTAGTTTTAAATCCTAAATAGTCACTAAGTATTTTATTTCAATTGAATTGTTATATAAAATAATTTAGGATTAATTAAAAGAAAAAACAAAAAGAAATTATATACATTTATACATATTTATACATTTATAAAAAAACACAATTTTATCTTTTTAATATTGGTCTTAAAACACAAACTATTCATTTCACTTGAAACCATTATAGGTTGCATTGGTCAATGCTAACTAATAGTAGCCAATAGGAAAATTTGTTGATAAAGTCATGTCTTCTAAGGGACCTCTCAACTCAATTCCTACCGCTCAAGTTAAAAATTGTGTTATGTGAAAATTTGCATAAAAATTTGTAATCTACATTGGCTAATGTTAGCTAAATCAATAGTGGTTAATAGGAAAATGAAATCTTATAGTATTTCTTTGGGAGGAACTAATAAATTGAGATGTGGTTACTAAACACTAGTAAGCCTCGACATCACAAATATCTAAATATAATGCATGAATATTGCAACAATATCCATAAATTATGGCATAAAGTATCTGACTTAGTTGTCCACATGACCTTGAAGTTATGGTCCAATAAAATGTTTGCAAATTATTTTTTTAATAATATTGAAAAATATATTTATATTTCAAAGTTACATTATAGGTTGCATTGGTCAATATTCAATTAATAGTGTTCGATAAGAAAATCCATTGCTAGAATCTTTCTTCGGCAAGAATCCCTTGCAATAAAAATTTAACAAATTATAAAGAAATGAAAAAAGTTAGAAAAACAAATCCTTGAAGATATCATTGTGTTGGATCACCTTGAAAGAACAATTTCCATTACTTTCACACATCCCATAACTAGTGCCATTGTTACCACAATCACCAAACACTTAATCCTAGGTTTAAACTCCATATTATCATTTTCTCTTTTAATTTCAAAGTCCACAATGAATCAAAAGTTGCATTTAACCACAATTCATTATTAACTAGCATAGTCATATAAATCAAATGGCCTGTAAATCTTGACACAAAGAAAAGCATCAATTTCATAATACATTTTTAAAAATTCATAAAAATCAAGTAAATCAAAACTTTATTTTAAATTATTGTTTATAGAAAAATTAATATATGCCCTAAACATACCTGAATTTTGGACACTAAATGAATGTTATATATATATATATATATATATAATCTTGGTAGTACCTTTCATTTTTCTTTGTTATTTTTTTCAACTCCATCTTTCATCAACATGTCGAGATGCATCACTCCTATTGGGGAGGGGAATTGAACCTGTGATGAGTGCTATAAGAGCTGCCCTGATCACCATTTAACCAAGCCCCCAAGGACATATATATTCCCTTATCATCGTTTAACCAAGCCTCCAAAGACTTATATATATGTTCTTTAAAAAAATTTGTTATTCTCTTTTGTTTTATTGAGTTTTGTTCACATTTAATTTCCTTTTACATGTATAATATTATTGTATATACCTATTTTTTTTTGTTAAAAAAATTAATTGAGGTGACACATTCAGTGTTATTTTTTTATTTTTCAATTAAGAAAACGTAGAAGAAGATTATTGATTATGGAGGTTCACTCTAACTTTATCATGCATATTCTTAACCTATAAATAGTCTTTGTTACAATACCGTAGGCCAATAAAATATAACATATGTCCAAAAAACCATAATTCATGTTTTTTTTTTGTGAGTCAAATATCAGTAGTTATATTATGAAGAAATATTTAGATACAAAATACATGTCAACAGGCTTAGAAAAGGACTCAAGCCTAAATTTAAGAAGCATGTAATGTGGAGGAAGACCATGGCAACAGATGTCATTGGTTATTATTGGGTGGCTTATATGCCATGACTTTCATAACACAAAATAGTAAAAACTACAATTCATAAAAATCCTCATTATGTGGGTGGATTTGGGTGAAATACTGGACGAGTAGTGAAGAGAGAAGTGCATTCATGCATGTTAAAATCAATTTGTTCCACCCTCGCTTCCAGGGAAACGAAGGTGGTCATTTGTTTGTGTGTGCTGCTAGCGTAGACCTTCGACTGAGTCTAGGATCTCACTTTGCATTTTCTGAAGATCATTAATGTAAGCTACCAATTCATTTTGATCAGCATACCTCTACTCCCTTAGAGTTTCCATATTGAGCTGAATATTGGTCACTTGAGCAACAATAGATTCCAAGGAGGTAGGGGCCTCCACGTGACCTGGGGAGTAGGCTGGTAACAAAGTCGCAACCTCTCCCAAGAGACGATTGTTAGTATATTTCCTGTGGGAGCTTAGCTCCCCGTCGTGTGCTTGCCCTACGATTCGACGAGAAAATCATCTACTGTGTGTGTGTCCTCTCTACCGAGGTATTATTTAACCATTGTGACTACAATCCACCCCCGAGGGGATGGCTTTCCACCTTGCGAGAGAGAAGAAGCAGAATAACCTATAATAAAATTGCAGAAGGTTTACACAAAGAACTTTACCAGGACTGCTACCATCCTTTTCCTAAGGTGACTCAGGCATCGTGCTGAATACAAGGCAAAATACCATGAGGGAAAAACCAACAATATGAGCGTAGAGTGTCGTACTGAGAGTGCAGGAATCCGGTGGACCAAGTATTGAAACGAGCATGCAAGATTTCCAACCACCCCATGCGGTATTTTTGACAGAGTATTTCTTACCACTGTGCACCTATCTAGAGCTACAACCAAGTAGCATTACAACCAAACAAACTGTGCAATAGACACTCAATTCTCATCTCCAAAAATTGTCGAATGGCCTTCCGGGGTCGCTCTATCTGCATATTAACTTGCACATAGTGGGATGGTTGGTACGATGTACTATATATCATCATTAATTATTGTGTGGTACGCGTGGATTCCTATCGAGCTCTACGTACCACTACACTGCCATTTTTAGCCGACATGCATCACCCCATTGGGGACATAATTCATGTTCATATGATAGATGTTCACATATATATTTTTTTAACTATCCAATTTAATTAAAATGATAGAAAACCCATAACCACTCTTTGAATAAATATCAACCTTTAATTTGTGGCTACTAAAAATATTCTAAACTATTCTATGGAAGTTAAATCCCTAACATTAAAAAAGTTTAATTATATTTCAAGATAGACAAAAAAAATTAAAAAATACAAAGTGCATAAAATAAACTCTTTAATAAAATACATATAATGAAATCAACAATGAAACATTAAATCTAATTATTATTCAATTATATATTTTGTATTCTTAATGTTCAATATCATATTTTTTTTATATAAATGATCCAAAAACACACCATTCCAAAGACAAATCACATCTACATTTAAGTCATTTAGGTGTTTCGATTCCACGTGAAGAGATTTTATACAAATATGAAAACTTCTTTTCACCAATCAAGTTTCTTTGGAACCGTCAAATTTGATCAATTTTTTTCAAAACCTCAATTTTGATAGGCATTTGAGTTTTCAAAAAAAAAAAAAAATTTCTAAGACAAATTGCAATAAAAAAAAGCCCTGAAACCCTTAATTTAATTAACATTTTTCACACCAAACATGAATTCAACAAAAACACTCAATGGCTCTCTCAACACATGTAATGGCCCACACAGAGTTAAGGTGCAAAAGCAGTCGCAGGTAAGGTGCCTCAATGAATGCTCGCTGCCCTTGGCATCCTTTGATCTATCTTCATCACCCATGACGTTAATAGAATCGAAACCTATATGAACACCTATATGAACACATTAAGGCACTACATCATGAATCAATCCATTGAGAATTCATCCATACTAAGCATATTTTTGCAAATTGGTTGAAGTTATTCACTTATATTGCAAAAGGAAGGAAATTAATCACAATAGCAAGGAAAAAAAACACAGAAGAAAAAAAAATCAAGGTAGAAGATCAAATTGATAACACCTTATCAGTTGGGTCCCTTTAGCTGGCCTCACAGTTACCAATCATCAATCTTTTGTTCTCCCTTTTCTCATTTCCTACTGTACTCTACTTTGACAACATAGTTTTATTTTTCTCATATTGGAAAGGGGTTTTGTAGAGTGTTTTGGGCACCATTAACCATACATATATCCTATAATTTTATGCCCCAACTGCACGCAATCCTATACTATTCCTAGAGAACTAGCCCCGATGGTCTTCTCATTTTAGAAGCTACTGGTGTCTCCCACTCTACGAAAGGGTAGGCTAACATTTTATGTGTCGCTTTATCTATACTAAGCCAAGTGCTTGCTATGAAACCTTTATTTTTGGAGTAATCACCACACCTCTATGGAATCCATAATTTCCACCCTAGGGATCCTAGTTACTGGTTTGGAAGTTTACCAACACTTGCGAGTTTTACTGTAATGGCAAACCTCTACATGGTATCAAAGCCTGAACCTAGGTTGGATTCCCCCGAGCTGCATTTGAGGGGTGTATGGATTCCTTGAGCTGTGTTTGAGGGAGGTTGTTGGAGTAATCACCACACCTCTATGGAATCCATAATTTCCACCCTAGGGATCCTAGTTACCGGTTTGGAAGTTTACCAATACTTGCGAGTTTTAGTGTAACGAAAAACCTCTACACTTATTTATATTGGAAGGTGAAATTATGATGACCATGATTTTGCGTGTAACTGACAGGTACCGAAATACGCATAGAATTTGGACAGAGGAGGAGGTGGAGGCCTGGAAACCCATTGTATACGATTTCCACAATAAAGGACGTGTTTTCATCTCTCATATTTGGCACATTGGAAGAGCTTCCCATGTGGGTAAGTATTTCTATGGTTTTCATTACATTGCTATCTGTTAATTTCTTTCATATACCTCCTTGTCGAATCTCTCTAGAGTGTATTGGATTTGTTCATTTTCTTCTCGAGCATAATTCCCACAATCATGTCACACTTTTTTTGCTTCACTTGGTCATGATTCCTCATCATGAAAAATAGATCGTGAAAACTCTCAGTCTATTGCCTTAGTAAATTTGTATTAGGTTAGCTTTTTGATGGATGTAGAGTATGTCTTTTTTAAGATCATTTTGTCAGTTTCCTTGAATAGAGATGGCTGAGTGGCTCTATAAAATGTGGATTATCAACCCAATGGCCAGGATACCTTTTCATCACCAGACTAGAAAATATAGGGATAGACGGTGTTACCTAATGGAAAATATCTTTCCCATCATTCCACTCCTCGAGCCCACCCAATGGCCAGGCTACCGTTTCATCAACATATCATAAAATATCGAGATATATGGTGTTACCCAATGGCAAAGATCTCGCCGATTATTCCACTCCTCAATCTCTAAAAACTTAGGAGATTCCAGAGATTATTAATGACATTTGTCTTGCTAAAAGAAATTCTATCAAATTATATGAATCTTCTTACATAAGTGATAAATTTAGCATTTAGGTATTTTCACACTTATTACATAGGATAGAACTATTTTTATCCTAGGATTAAGATATTAATAAAACAATTAAGATATTAATAAAACAACTAGGATTTTATGGTGCAACACAGAGGGCCCGACCAAATGATGCCACAAGGATGAAATGGAAAACGAGCCTCCCGAATGTGCACAAGGCACTCGCAGCGATCACAAATTAGCAAAACTAATACGGGCACCCTCGAACGAAATGACCCAACCCGAATGCGCCCTGGGGCGACCTCACGTGACGCGACATGACACGACCGAATGAGCGAAGGGGAGAAAATGTCAAACGGGTCACTCCGAATGTGCATAAGCACCCGGTGATCACAACCTAGCAAAACTTATACGGTGCCCTAGAACGAAACGACCCGACCCGAACGCGCCCCGGCCGGGCGACATCACACGGCGTGCCCGACCGAGTGATGCCACAAGGGAGAAAATGGAAAACAAGGCGCCCGAATGTGCACAAGGCACCCGGGTTGTTACAACTTAGCAAAACTGATACGGGAAACCTCGAACGAAACGGCCCGACTCGACCCGAATGTAAAGGAAATATTATGCTTAACATGGTGGCTGATAAATGATTAATGGTTTGTGCAAATGAGTGTGAGGTGTAGGAAGGTCCATTGTACGATGATACATTGTAGGTACATCCATGCCACCAAGATATGAAGATATGAAGATTAGTTAGTAAATGCTATAATAATTATTGTAATTGCTTTAAGCTAGATATTTGTTTATTTCTTTGTAAGATTTATAACAATGGTTAAGGGATGGTCTCCATTATAAGCCATTGAGTGAGGGGTGAACACCCTCACGAGCGTTTAATAATAAAATTAAACATTTGCTGGTTTTCACCCTACACGGTTTCCAGGGTATATTGGTGTTCAATGGTGTGATTGATTGTTGTTTCAGATTGATGATGTTGAATTATTTTCTTGTTGTTGTGTTCATAATGTCAAGTATGTGATGGCTACAGTTATAATGAAATGATTGCAAGGTTACATCATACATTTTTATGTTAATGTACTACAATAGTGGTTGTTAATGGTTAAGCAACTTACTATTCTTCTACTAAGGTTACACTATGAATTGGTGAACATTTTATCTAATTATTAATGATTTAGATAGTTATCAGTGTTTGTTACAACTAACCACTTATAAATTTATATAGACACACAAAGAATAATTATTCTCACAAAATTAGTGCCTAGGAAAATTGATGAATCCCATAAATAATAAAATAATAAGATGACACTATAAATATAATGGAATGATAAAATGAACAAATACAATTTTATAAAGATGTATATATGTTCTAAACATAGGAAACTCTCTAGTACCATATCGATTGTCAACCAAAACAATGATAACCTTTGTTTAAGAATACATTATCTATCTTATAAATTAAAATAAGGATAAAAAATATTGATAATCAATATATGATAAATGTTAAAATATTTAACTTATTATAAAGAATTATAAAAATTAATTAAATTATAATGCTTTTAAAATCATTATTATCAATTATTAAAAAAATAATATATATGTTAAATATATATATATATATATATATTAATACATTTATTCTCACTTTGTTTGACCGTTACCTTGCAAATCAATTGATATGTTTCACCCATAGTTAGCAAGTTTGGCTGTAACTTGCAAAGAAATTGTTATGCTTGACCCATACTTAGCAAGTTCGACGAGTTTTTTTACCGTAACGGCAAACCCCACATGGTACGTAGCCCGAACCTGTGTTCGATTCCCCCGAGCTGTATTTCCGAGGGGTGTATTGATTCCTTGAGCTGTGTTTGAGGGAGGGTGTGGGAGTAATCACCACACCTCTATGGAATCCATAATTTCCACCCTGGGGATCCTAGTTACCAGTTTGGAAGTTTACCAATACTTGCGAGTTTTAGTGTAACGACAAACCTCTACACTTATTGATATTGGAAGGAGAAATTATGATGACCATGATGTTGCGTATAACTGACAGGTACCGAAATATGCCTAGAATTTGGACAGAGGAGGAGGTGGAGGTCTAGAAACCCATTGTATAAGTTCCACAATAAAGGAGGTGTTTTCTTCTCTCAGATTTGGCACATTGGAAAAGCTTCCCATGTGGGTAAGTATATCTATGGTTTTCACTACATTGCTATCTGTTAATTCCTTTCATATACCTCCTTGTCGAATCTCTCTAGAGTGTATTGGATTTGTTCATTTTCTTCTCGAAAAACCCTGGACAGAAGCCTTGTTTAAAAAACCCTCACATTATTGAAATGCAACAACAATTATATTTCATACAGTTAATACAGGCACGACGTTTCATACTATTCTAAAAATCAATTGATCCCATCATCGTACTAACAGTGTTTGAATGAATATTATCCATCAGAGGTGGAACAGGAGATATGTCTTCACCCACATAACATGGTTCGATATCGAATTATAATACGCAATATTTTTTTATGAGGATGTTGGTGGCTAACAATAATGTTTCTTGCAATAATTGAACTACTTACAACAGAGGAGAAAGCGAAGATTACCAAGATACTGACTACAAGAGCTGAAGCTACCAGGAAAGTCACTTTTCCCTAATAACAGGACATATTTTATAAGGACCCGATCTAAGTTTCTATATCTTGCGAATTATATGGAAATTTCAGTGTATTGCACATGAACACAATGATAAAGATTCTTAGTTACATGAAAATTTCAGTGTAGATAAAAAGGTCCTTAATTACTTGAAATCTCCACAGTACATGAATTGGATGAAATCTTTTTCACATTGGCATAAAGACAGAGGATTAATAATATGAAACTAAACCTTTTGCATGAAAACCTAAATATAATTAAAGAATTTCTGGCTCCCGTCGTGGATGATATTCAAAGGCAGTCGTTTCTAATAAAACATGTAATCTGATTATTAAGATTGTAAAAGAATGCTTCGGCTGCATATCATAGATTTTTATTTAAGAACGTTGATGAAGTCAGGAGAAATAGAAATAGCTGAGTACTGTCCTCGCCATTATGCGACAAAAAAGGAATATGAGAGAGGCATTTAAAGCGAACATCAACTTATTGACACGTCCAGATGTCCACAAATCAAGAACGTCTATTGTCAATAAAACAACGCCCCTTAAACCGATCATGAGGGTCATAATTGAACCGATCACCAACACACTGTCTCTTTCAATGGAATGTAGGGGAATGTTCCATCGTGAAGGCACTTTGCTTCTCTCCACTGCTGCTTAGTCCTCTATTTTAAAATGTACCTTGAACTCAAGTGCTACTGCTTGCACAACCTCGTCGGAGTTTCAAAACTACGTGAGCTGCGCAACGATGAAATTCTAATTTAGATTGAAAAGTTTAAGATATAACGGAAAAGGTTAAATGCATGCAATGAGAGGATTCTGGATGAATAGCTTTTACCAATATTTTCTTTGTTAAACCTATCTCTGCATCATCGAGTTTATCTCTCCATTACCGAGTATAAAATATATTTTATCTTTAATCAACCAACGCTCCCCACCATCCACTTTAAAAGATGTTTTATCTTTAATCAACCAACGGTTATAATCTATTATAGCTTTTTAAACTAAATTTGAACCGGATTGGGTTCGTTGTTCGGACGTCCAGGTATTCCTTTGACATAAATTTTGTAAATTGCATTAGGAAATAAATATGTATTTCGAGTTGTTATTTTCAAATTTTAAAAGTTATTTTTTACATTGATGTCTATTTAAGTTTTGACGCGATACTGTAACTGTTTTCTATTTTATTTTATTTTTTTAATATTTTTTTGGTAAATTTTTCCTTTTTTTTTGCTAATTTCATTCAAATTCACCAAAACAGTTTTGCAAGGTTAAATTTAAATTATAATTATATAGTTTGCAAAAATCTAATATATAAAAAAATGTATTGCAAAATTCAAATGAAAAGAAAAAAATAGTAATAATTAAACTAAGGTTTTAAATCCTAAATAAATCCGAAATAGCCACTAAATATTATATTTAAATTGAATTACCATATAAAAAAATTAGGCTCAATTAAAAAAATAAAACCGAAAACAACCCATATACATTTATGAAAACACAATTTATTGATCTTAAAAACACAAACTACCCATTTCACTTTAAACCATATATAGTATATAATGTCTTTTGGATGTATACTTCTTTTATAGTTGTAATATTTTTTTGGGCTGTAATTTTGAAAATTTATTTATATAGTAAAAACACAAACTACCCATTTCACTTTAAACCATATATAGTATATAATTTCTTTTGGATTTATAATTCTTTTATGTTTGTAATATCTTTTTGCGCTGTAATTTTGAAAAATTATTTATATAGTATAATTTAAAATTTAGTACATTTTAAAGTTTAAATATAAAATAATAATTTTACAATAATAATTTGTAAAATTAATATATTTTAAAATAATAATAATTTATATTATTATAATAATTTTTTTAATTAAATTTAATATATTGAACATACATTTTAAAAATTAATTATATAAGTAAATATTTAAAACAATAACATTATATCAATTTTAAAAAATTATAATTTTTAAATAAATGGATGATACTATATTAACGGATACAAGTGCGGTATAGTCCATAGCGAAGAACTTGTAAATTAGTGAGTATTGGTAGTTCAGTTAGAACGTGTTAGCGAGGTAGTAATTATTGCCAATTCCGCTAAAGCGTGACAGCAAGTGTCCAGATGAGAGCAGACGATCATATATGTTGGTAAGCAAGTTGTTCTTATGAAATATAAAAAAATAATATATATAATTAATTAAAATTAATAATTTATAATATAAGAATTATATATAAGGTAGATTGATTAATAAATTAAATAGTTTTTTTTCTCTAATCATTATATTTGTTTAGGGAGATTATGATTTCTTGTTGTTAAAAACACATTTATGAATGTATAATAGATTAGGAGATTTGAGAGGCACTCAAACACCCTACCTAATTCTAATAATCCTTACTAATGATAACATTGTTTTTATTTAAGATTGAAGTATGTATGAAAACAATTATGTAATAAATATTGTATTAATAAAAATATGAATTCAAAGTATTGAGAAATGGGACACTCGAAGATGAGAGTCTTGCTTAAAATAATTCTTCCATGATAGAGTTTTTAGATGAAATTCTAGATAAAATTAATGTATGAGAGAGAAAGATCCATTAAGTTGCTTAGTTAGAAAAATATGTTAAGTTTGGATAAGCCTAAGAGCATCATGAGATATAAAGACGATTTTTAGCAAACGACAAACTGGCCACCCGAACGTGGACAAGGGACCCGGACAGTCACAACTTAGCAAAACCGATATGGGAGCCCTCGAACGAAATGCCCTCGAAAGGAACGTGCCCGGTTGGGCGCCAATCTCACACGGCAGGACACGACATGCCCGAACGAATGTCGATGCCACAAGGGAGAAAACAACAAATGAGTCACTTGAACATGCACAAGGCAACCGGATGATCACAACTTACCAAAAATGGTACGGGCGCCTTCGAACGAAATGGCCCAACCCGACCCGAATGCGCATGTTCGGGCGACCTCACACGACGCGACACGGCGCGCCCGACCGAATGAGCCACAAGGAAGAAAATGGCAAACGGGCCACCCAAACATGCATAAGGCACCCGGGCGGTCACAACATTAGGAAAACTGATACGGGCGCCCTCAAACAAAATGGCCCGACACGAACACACCCGGTCGGGGAACCTCACAGTACGATGCGACATGGCATGCCCAGCCAAACGATTCCACAAGGGAGAAAAAAGGAAACGAGCCACCCAAACACGCACAAGGCACTTAGATGGTCACAACTTAGCAAAACTGATACGGGCGCCCTCGAATGAAATGACCCGACCTGAACGTGCACGGTCGAGTGACCTCACACGGCACGCCTGACCAAACGATGCCACAAGGGAGAAAATGACAAATGGGCCGCTCGAGTGTGTAGAAGGCACCCGAGTTGTCACAACTTATCAAAACTGATACGGGTGCCATCGTAAGAAATGGCCTGACCCGACCCGAACGCGCCCGGTTAGGCGACCTCACATGGTATGATATAGCGCACCTGACCAAATGATGCCACAACGGAGCAAATGGAAAACAGGCCACCCGAACATGCACAAGGGACCCGAGTGGTCACAACTTAGCAAAACTGATACATGCGCCCTTAAATGAAACGACCTGACCAGAACGTGCCCGGTCGGGCCACCTCACACAGCGCAACACAATGCGCCCGACCGAATGATGCCACAAGGGAGCAAACGGAAAATGGGCCACCCAAACGTGCACTAGGCACCTAGGTGGTCACAACTTAGCATAACTGATACAGGTGCCCTCGAAAGAAATGGACGGACCCGAACGTGGGCGGTCAGGCGACCTTACACGGCGCGCCTGACTGAACGATGCCACAAGCGAGAAAGTGGAAAATGGGTCACCCTAACGGGCACAAGGCACCCAGGCGGTCACAACTTAGCAAAACTGATACGGGCACCCTCGAACGAAACGACCCAGCTCGAACGCGCCCGGTCAGGCGACCTCACACAGTGCGACACGACGAAAGATGCCACAGGGGAGAAAACAAAAAATGGGCCACGCAAACATGCAGTGCAAGTGACCTGAGCGGTCACAACTTTGCAAAACTGAAACGGTCACCCTCAAACGAAACGGCTCGACCCGGACATGCCCGGTCAATTTCCCTCACACAGCGCGACATGGTGCGCTTGACTGAACGATGCCACAAGGGAGAAAATGGTAAACAGGCTGCTCGAATGTGCACAAGGCACCTGGGTGGTCATAACTTAGCAAAACTGATACGGGCGCCCTCAAACGAAATGCCTCAACCCGAATGCACCTAATCGGGCGACTTCACACGGCGCGAAATGGCACACCCGACCAAATGATGCCACAAGGGAGAAAATGGAAAACGGACCACTCGAACGTGCCCAAGGCACCTGGGCGGTCACAACTTAGAAAAAATGATACGGGCGCCCTCGAATGAAACAGCCCGACCTGAACACGCCTGGTCGAGCGACCTCACATGGCGCATCATGGCGTGCCCGATTGAATGATGCCACAAGAGAGAAAATGGAAAATGGGCCACCTAAATGTGCACAAATCACTCGGGCGGTCACAACTTAGAAAAACAGATATGAGCGCCCTCAAACGAATTGGCCCGACTTGAACGGGCCTAGTCGAGCGACCTCAGATGGCACGACACGATGCGCCCAACCAAACGATGCCACAAGGGATAAAATGGCAAACGAGCCTCCCGAATGTGCACAAGGCACCCGAGTGATCACAAATTAGAAAAACTGATACGGGCACCCTCGAACGAAATGACCTGACCCGAACGCGCCCGGTTGGGCGACCTCACATGGCGCGACATGACACGCCTGACCGAATGATGCCAGAAGGGACAAAACAACAAACAGGTCACTCGAACGTGCATAAGGCACCCGGGCGATCACAACCTAGCAAAACTTATACGGGCGCCCTAGAACGAAACAACCCTACTCGAATGCGCCCGATCGGGCGACCTCGCGCGACGTGACACAGTGCACCCAACCGAGTGATGCCACAAGGAAGCAAATGGAAAACAGGCTGCTCGAATGTGCACAAGGCACCAGGGAGGTCACAAGTTAGCAAAAATGATACGGGCGACCTCGAACGAAACGACCTGACTCGACCCGAATGCAAAGGAAATATTATGCTTAACATGGTGGTTGATAAATGATTAATGGTTTGTGAAAATGAGTGTGAGGTGCAAGAAGGTCCATTGTACAATGATACATTGTAGGTACATCCATGCCACCAAGATATGAAGATATGAAGATTAGTCAGTAAATGCTATCATAATTATTGTAATTTCTTTAAGCTAGATATTTGTTTATTTCTTTGTAAGATTTATAACAATGGTTAAGGAATGGTCTCCATTATAAGCCATTGATTGAGGGGTGAGCACCCTCATGAACGTTTAATAATAAAATTAAACATTTGCTCGTTTTCACCCTATAGGGTATCCAGGGTATATTGGTGTTCAATGGTGTGATTGATTGTTGTTTCAGATTGATGATGTTGAATTCTTTTCTTGTTGTTGTGTTCATAATGTCAAGTATGTGATGGCTACAGTTATAACGAAATGATTGCAAGGTTACATCATACAGTTTTATGTTAATGTACTACAATAGTGGTTGTTAATGGTTAAGCAACTTACTATTCTTCTACTAAGGTTACACTATGAATTGGTGAACATTTATCTAATTATTAGTGAGAAATATTTAATAGTGATTTAGATAGTTATCATGTTTGTTACAACTAACCGCTTATAAATTTATATAGACACACAAAGAATACTTATTCTCACAAAATTAGTGCCTAGGAAAATTGATGAATCCCATAAATAATAAAATAATAAGATGACACTATAAATATAATGGAATGATAAAATGAACAAATACAATTTTATAAAGATGTATATATGTTCTAAACATAGGAAACTCTCTAGTACAATATCGATTGTCAACCAAAACAATGATAACCTTTGTTTAAGAATACATTATCTATCTTATAAATTAAAATAAGGATAAGAAATATTGATAATCAATATATGATAAATGTTAAAATATTTAACTTATTATAAAGAATTATAAAAATTAACTAAATTATAATGCTTTTAAAATCATTATTATTGAGCAAGAATTTGTTTTAATTATCAAATAAGTCTCAAACGATGGATCGCCGAATGGATACAGCGAGGGTTTCCGCAAGGTTTCTTCAGAACATCGCCGCCACCAAGACTGTGTCTCAGGGCAGCACAGTCCCAGGTCGGTTTTCATACGGTGATGAACCCGATCCGACAGTTCCTGGCCAAATCAGGGTGGGAGAGATAGTATTGCAGCTGGATCATGGATTTGAAAGCAGGATTCGAACGTTGTGGGAGGAAGATCGCAGATCTCAAGCAGTGCTTCCCGCTATCCAAGGACCAAGGTGCGATCCGGCCCGATCAAGGGCGCCCTGTTACAGACCTCTCCAGGATCCTTTCACTCCCGCTAAGGGAGACGCCGCCAAAGCCTCTTCACATAGTCCTTCCACGATGGTTAGAGAGACCTGGCCGAAAAGGAATAGATCGGCTGTGAAATTTAGCTATGGAGCGCAACAACCCACGATGAACAGAGCGCTTGGAGGCGATTACTTTACTGATCTGGGACCTCAACCCGAGGGAAGCCTGTTAATCGGCTTTGACCGGGGATTTCTATTATTTCGCTCGCCCCTTCATCTGCATGCAGCAAGAGCAGAGGCTCCCATGTCTGTTATGCAGACCCCAAAGCCGATTCAGTACATAGAGGAGGCAGAGACGAGGGATCGGCATAATCAGAAAGAGTCCCCTACACTACTAATCGGATTTGGAGATCTTCATGCAAGAACGAAGCGCATTAAGGATCTCTGGCAAAAGACAGTTTCGCTGTCTACAGCCATAGATCGAGTCGGGCTCCTCAAGCTCTGGAATGAGGCAAGGAAGGGGTCTTTTCTATGTATACCACGGGGACAGCCTCTTTTCGCGCAGCTTGAGGCAGCACCAAGGTACAGGCAGCTAGATCAGCCGGAACCCTCGCAACAGGTAACTTCAGTGTGTTTCCAGATTTTTATTAAACCCCCTGTGGGGAAAACCAGTCTTGTATGGTTACATGCAGAAAGCACGATTCTGCAGCTGAAACAGCAAATCTGGGCAGAGAAGGGCTACCCTGTTCAGATCCAGCATCTGGTCAGTGGTAGATGGTCCCTTCAGGATAGCAGAACCCTGAACAATTACGATATAGGTCCAGAAACAACTATTGCCTTAAATTTGAGGCTGAGAGGAGGTGCTGTGCCCCAGGGACATCCAAGCACCACAGGTGGAGACAAGGGGAAGAAGACAACATCTCAGCAACAACCAAAGGGAGGCTTATCATACAAAAATATCATACAGGGTAACAGAGATCCAGGGTCCCCTCCAGACCAAGGTGGACATATACCTAGGCCATACATAGTAGATCAGCTTGGGCAAACCCCAGCCCTCAACATTGACTCTACAGGACTAGATGAATACGTAAAGTCTTTTGAAACTCAGGCCCTAATTTGTCGATTTAATAGTTTTTGGCCAAAGCCAATGGAACTATTTCGCTGGATCTATACCAGTTGGACCTTGGAATGTGATATACACCTATGCTCCAAGGGGTTCTTCATTGTGAAGTTCGCATCCACGGAAGACAGAGATAAAATCATCAGTGCAGGGCCTTGGTTTTGGGGAACAACGGGTCTTTTCATGACCCCATGGTTTCCAGATTTTGACCCAAACAAAATGACTGTCTCCAGAATGCCGGTCTGGGTCCGCCTATATAACCTTCCTCTTCACTTTTGGAGTGAAAGAGTTTTGGAAGGCATTGGGAACAGCATAGGGAAATACATCAAAACTGATCTGGAGAGGATTGAGGAGAGGATCTACACCTTTGCACGCATTTGTGTGGAAGTCGACCTAAGCAAAGGACTGCCGGAAAGTATAAGGCTGGTATACAAGCAACAAAACTGGCTGCAAGGACTAGACTATGAAAACACTGCTTTCAGATGCAGAATCTGTAGGCTGACAGGACACTTGCAAAGTACATGCCCAGAAGCCAAGAAAGCAAACAGTAAAAAGAAGCAGAAAGGCAAGCAGAGAAAAGGGTGGCAATACCCCCCTCCCGACTCAGAGGACGACGAATCAGAAGCAGAGGAGGAAGTCATTCCTACAGAGAATACTGAGCCTACCCAAGGAACAGAGACTCAAAAGGAAAGCACTTCAGCTAACAAGGGTTCACAACACCAGTCAAATCTGGCAGAGAGGACAAGTGAGGATTTGAGTATGGGAGGGATCAAACGGCATCACTCCACAGATACTTCAGACTCAGACAAGGATACAGGCCCACAGAAAGCAGAAACACAGTTAGTCTTAGCTACGATCGAGCCCACCCAAGGAGAGTGGCGCAAGGTCGAAAAGAAGAAGGGGAGAAAAACATGAGGTGTGAGTTTCTACTCACTCCCTGGAACCAGTTTTTCTGTCCCTTCTTCCCTTATTTTTTCTTTGTTCTTCTTTCTTTTTGAATGCACGGTAGCCACGCTACGTCGCATTGTGTGCAAAGCACACGAGCCCAATGGGCAACTTCTGAAAATGCTTCAATGCATATGCTATGTGTAACTTTTCATTTTTAGAAATAAAAGGTTACCGATTTTTTCTGTGGAAAAAAATCATTATTATCAATTATTAAAAAAATAATATATATGTTAAATATATATAAATTTTAAAATATATATATTAATGCATTTATTCTCACTTTTGTTTGACCGTTACCTTGCAAAGCAATTGATATGTTTGACCCATAGTTAGCAAGTTCGGCTGTAACTTGCAAATAAATTGTTATGCTTCACCCATACTTAGCAAGTTCGGTTGTATTGGTCCAAAAAAATATAGAAAATACCTTAAAATAAGGTAATTCGAATTCAGTACTGAATTTTATGTGAAAATAAAATTTAATAAAAACAAATTCTATATTTAAAATGCTGTATGAAATAGAAATCAAAATTGCAATGCATTTCAAAAGGATTTATTTTTTAATATAAAATTTAATATTTAAAAAATAAAAAATAAAATAGAAAAATTAGAAATCAAAATTGCAATGGATTTGAAAAGATTTATTTTTAATACAAAATTTAATATTTAAAAATAAAAAATATAAATATAAAAAGTTATATAAAAAAATTATAGTAAATAATTAATTATATATTTAAAAATATATCTGTATGAAAAACAATAAATTTGATATTAAAATATAATAGAAAAAAATAAATTTATAATTCTTAAAAATAATAAATTTCTATAATAAATAAAATTTTATTTGTAGATATTTATAAATTTATTTAAGAAATTTGAATTTGATAATTATGGTTTGACCATTTCCTTGCAAAAATATATCTACAACGAAATCAGATCATCAAAGCGTCATTGATACGTCACACATGTGTGCTTGATATTTGCTGGAGATGATGAGAAATAAAACAAATATACGTGACATTCATATATCTGCGAGCAGCTTATAGCTGCCACGAACTCCAACCAGAAGGCTGGTATGCTTTGCTTGGTGGGAGAGGATAGTCCTTTAAAAATGCCAAATAACCCTTACATTCTTTGAATTTAAATAACCCTGACATTTTTCAGAATTCAAGTTTCAGCTATTCATCATTTTTTGATATAAGTCTTTTGAATTAATCACAAAGTATCTTTAATCTTTGAGATTAATCCGGAAGACTTGTTTCAAAAACCCTGACATTATAGGAACACAACAACAGTTAATGATATTTCATAGAGTGTTTACAGGCACGATATTTCATACGATTTTAAACCACATTTTTACCTCATTATGGTACTAAGAGGGTTAGAATGAATATTATCCATCAGCTTTGGAACACGATTGCAAAGTATAATATACAAGCTTTTTTTATGAGGACGTTGATGGCCAACAACGTCTCTAATAAAATACGTAATCTGATTATTAAGATTGAGATTGTAAAAGACAGCTTGGGCTGAATAACATAGATTGTTCTTCAAGAACTTTGAGGAAGTCAGGAGAAATAGAAATTTCTGAGTACTGTCCTCGCCATTATGCAACATCAACTTATGTCCACAAATCAAGAACGGCTATTGCCAATAAAACAACGCCCATTAAACCGAGTATCAGGGTCATAATTGAACCGATCACAAACAGACGGTCTCTTTCACTGGAATGCATGTTAATGTTCCATCGTGAAGGCATTCTGTCGACTCCTGCTTAGTCCTCTGTTTAAAATGTACCTTAAACTGAAGCGCTACTGCTTGCACAGCCTCCTCGGATTTTCAAAACTGCGTGACCGCCGCTCCAAATCGGCTATAAATCGCGGTATCAGTGTTCAAGCAATGAGCGCGGATTGTGGATGAATAGCTTTTACCAAGATTTTCTTTCTTAGCTTTTACCAAGACTTTATTTCTTAAACATAATCTCTAAACCATCCAGTTTAAAAGATGTTTTATCTTAGATCGTCCAACGGTTATATTTTATTATGGATTTTTTAAACTAAATTTGACCCTTTTACCAAGATTTTCTTTCTTAAACATAATCTCCACACCATGCAGTTTAAAAGATGTTTTATCTTTAATCGTCCAACGGTTATATTTTATTATACATTTTAAAAACTAAATCCAGACAGGGTTGGTTGTTGTGACGTCAAGTACTTCTTTAACATATAAATTTTGTAAATAAATACGTATTGCATCTTAAAATGAGTTATTTTTAAATTTTAAAAGTCATCTTTTTACATTGATGTCTATCTAAGTTTTGACTCTGTAGTGTTACTGTTTCCTATTTTATGTTATTTTTTATTTTTTATTTTTATATTATTATTTTTCTTGGTATTTTTTTCCAGTGAATTTTGCTAATTTGCTTAAAATTCACCAATTTGTTTTTTGCAACTTTAAGTGTTAATTATATAATTTGCAAACTCTAATATCTAAAAAACAATGTATTATAAAAAAAATGTATTGCAAAGTTCAAATGAAAAGGACAAAAATATTAATAACTAAACTACTCCAGTTTTAAATCCTAAATAGTCACTAAGTATTTTATTTGAATTGAATTGTCATATAAAATAATTTAGGATTAATTAAAAGAAAAAACAAAAAGAATCTATATGCATTTATAAAAAAACACAATTTATCTTTTTAATATTGGTCTTAAAACACAAATTACTCATTTCACTTGAAACCATTATAAGTTGCATTGGTCAATGCTAACTAACAGTAGCCAATAGGAAAATTTGTTGCTAAAGTCATGTCTTCTAAGGGAACTCTCAACTCAATTCCTACCACTCAAGTTAAAAATTTTGTTATGTGAAAATTTGCATAAAAATTTGTAATCTACATTGGCCAATGTTAGCTAAATCAATAGTGGTTAATAGGAAAATGAAATCCTATAGTATTTTTTTGGGAGGAACTAATAAATTGAAATGTAGTTACTAAACACTAGTAAGCCTCGACATCACAAATATCTAAATATAATGCATGAATATTGCAACAATATCCATAAATTATGGCATAAAGTATGTGACTTAGTTGTCCACATGACCTTGAAGTTATGGTCCAATAAAATGTTTGAAAATTATTTTTTAATAATATTGAAAAATATATTTATATTTCAAAGTTACATTATAAGTTGCATTGGTCAATGTTAAACTAATAGTGTTCAATAAGCAAATCCATTGCTAGAATCTTTCCTTGGCAAGAATCCCTTGCAATTAAAATTTAACAAATTATAAAGAAATGACAAAGGTTAGAAAAACAAATCCTTGAAGATATCATTGTGTTGGATCACCTTGAAAGAACAATTTCCATTACTTCCACACATCCCATAACTAGTGCCATTGTTACCAAAATCACCAAACACTTAATCCTAGGTTTAAACTCCATATTATCATTTTCTCTTTTAATTTCAAAGTCCAGAATGAATCAAAAGTTGCATTTAACCACAATTCGTTACTAAATAGCATATTCATATAAATCAAATGGCCTGTAAATCTTGACACACATCAAAGCATCAATTTCGTAATACATTTTTAAAAATTCATAAAAATCAAGTAAATCAAAACTTTATTTTAAATTATTGTTTATAGAAAAATTAATATATTCCCTAGACATACCTAAATTTTGGACAGTAAATGAATGTTATACTTTTTTGTTTATATATATATATATATATATATATATAAAAGCTTGGTAGTACCTTTCATTTTTCTCTATTATTTTTTTCAACTCCATCTTTCATCAACATGTCGAGATGCATCACTCCTATTGGGGAGGGGAATTGAACCTGTGATGAGTGCTATAAGAGCTGCCCTGATCATCATTTAACCAAGCCACCAAGGACATATATATTCCCTTATCACTGTTTAACCAAACCTCCAAAGACTTAGATATATGTGCTTTAAAAAAAATTGTTATACTCTTTTGTTTTATTGAGTTTTGTTCACATCTAATTTCCTTTTACATGTATAATATTATTGTATATACCTATTTTTTTTGTTAAAAAAATTAATTGAGGTGACACATTCAATATTATTTTTTATTTTTCAATTAAGAAAATGTAGAAGAAGATTATTGATTATGGAGGTTCACTCTAACTTTATCATGCATATTCTTAACCTATAAATAGTCTTTGTCCAAAAAACCATAATTCATGTTTTTTTTTTGTGAGTCAAATATTAGTAATTATATTATCAAGAAATCTTTAGAAGCAAAATACATGTCAACAGGCTTAGAAAAATACTCAAGCCTAAATTTAAGAAGCATATAATGTGGAGGAAGACCATGACAACAAATTTCATTGGTTATTATTGGGTGGCTTATATGCCATGACTTGCATAACACAAAATAGTAAAAACTACAATTCATAAAAATCCTCATTATGCGGGTGGATTTGGGTGAAATACTGGAGGAGTAGTGAAGAGAGAAGCACATTCATGCATGTGAAAATCAATTTGTTCCACCCTCGCTTCCAGAAAATGAAGGTGGTCATTTTTTTATGTGTGCTGCTAGCGTAGACCTTCGACTGAGTCTAGGATCTCACTTTGCATTTGCTAAAGATCATTAATGTAAGCTACCAATTCATTTTGATCAACATACCTCTACTCCCTTAGAGTTTCCATAAGGAGGCAGGGGCCTCCATGTGACTCGGGCTGTAGGCTGGTGAGAAAGTCGCAACCTCACCCAACAGATGATTCTCAGTATATTCCCTGTGGGAGCTTAGCTCCTCGTCGTGTGGTCGCCCTACGATTCGACGATCAAATCATCCACTGCACGGGTGTCCTCTCTACCAAGGTATTATTTAACCATTCTAACTACAATCCACCCCCGAGGGGATGGCTTTCCACCTCGCGAGAGAGAAGAAGCAGAATAACCTATAATAAAATTACAGAAGGTTTACATAAAGAAATTTACCAGGACAGTTACTAGCCCTTTCCTTGGGTGACTTAGGCATTGTGTTGGATACGAGGCAAAATACCGCAAGGGAGACACCAACAATATGAGCGTAGAGCATCAAATCGAGAGTGTAGGAATCCAGTGGAGCCGGTATTGAAACGAGCACTCAAGATTTCCAACCACCCCATGCGGTATGTTTGACAGACTCTTTCTTACCACTATATCCTCATGGCTGAATCAAAATGGGGTATGAGTGGCACACTCTATCCAAATTCACCCAGATGAATGTCAGATAGCTTGAAGGTTCACACTATCGATGGGTCGAGTGAAAGTCAATCTTCTTCTAGCAGTAAAATCAATATCAATCTAATTAGCTGTTGGTTGGGAAAGATCTCACCTGCTCTGGTGCTTATAAGGTAAGGGTTTATAGCTATCCCTCTTAAGCGCTTCATGAAGGGAGGGATACCAGGTCTAGTTCTATAGCAGGTAGTAGGTAGAGTTTCTAGGGTAAGGAACACTTAACCACTAGAACAGAGCATGGAAGAAAGTATGACTCATCATAGGTACTCAAATGAACTTTCTATTACTTCAAATTGGCATTTCATGAAGGTCCTTCCCCCGGACCCCATGGACAATCCTATACCAGATGGTCTCTGTCCTCTTAGATGGAGGCAACGTGAATACCATACCTGTATGTGCCTATCCAGAGTTGCAATGATGTAGCATTACAACCAAACAAACTATGCACTAGACACTCCTTTCTCATCTCCAAAAATTGTCGAATGGCCTTCCGGGGTCGCTCTACCTGCAGATTAACTCGCAGACAGTGGGATGGTGAGTACGATGTACTGTATATCATCATCAATTCTTGTGTGATGCGCGTGGATTCCTATCGAGATCCGCGTACCACTGCACTTCCATTTTTAGCTGACATGCATCACCCCATCGGGGACATAATTCATGTTCATATGATAGATGTTCACATATATAATTTTTTTAACTATCCAATTTAATTAAAATGATAGAAAACCCATAACAACTCTTTGAATAAATATCAACCTTTAATTTGTGGCAAACCATTCTATGGAAGTTAAATCCCTAACATTAAAAAAGTTTAATTATATTTCAAGATAGACAAAAAAACAAAAAAAAAATATAAAAAGTGCATAAAATAAACTCTTTAATAAAATACATATGATGAAATCAACAATGAAACATTAAATTTAATTATTACTCAATTATATATTTTGTATTCTTAATGTTCATTATCATATTTTTTTTTTTTTTATAAATGATCCAACAACACACCATTCCAAAGACAAATCACATCTACATTTAAGTTATTTAGGTGTTTTGACTCCATGTGAATAGGTATTTTATACAAATATGAAAACTTCTTTTCACCAATCAAGTTTCTTTGGAACCGTCAAATTTGATCAATTTTTTTCAAAACCTCAATTTTGATAGGCACCTGAGTTTTCAATTTTTATTTTTTTTAAGACAAATTGCAATAAAAAAAATCCCTAAAACCCTTAATTTATTTAACATTTCTCTCACCAAACATGAACTCAACAAAAACACTCAATGACTCTCTCAACACATGTAACGTCCCACAGAGAGTTAAGGCGTAGAAGCAGTCGCAGGTAAGGTGCTTCAATGAATGTTCACCGCCCTTGGAATTCTTTGATATATATTCATCACCCATGAACTTAATCAAATTGAAACCTATATGAACACATTAAGGCACTACATCATGAATCAATCCATTTAGAATTCATCCATACTAAGCATATTTTTGCAAATTGGTTGAATTTATTCACTTATATTGCACAAGGAAGGAAATTAATCACAATAGCAAGGCAAAAAAACACAGAAGAAAAAACAATCAAGGTAGAAGATCAAATTGATAACACCTTATCAGTGGGGTCCCTTTAGTTGGCCTCACAGTTACCAATCATCAATCTTTTGTTCTCCCTTTTCTCATTTCCTACTATACTCTATTTTGACAACATAGTTTGATTTTTCTCATATTGAAAAGGGGTTTTGCAGAGTGTTTTTGACACCATTAACCATATATATATTCTATAATTTTATGCCCCAACTGCACGCAATCCTATACTATTCCCAGAGAACTAGCCCAGTGGTCTTCTCATTGTAGAAGCTACTAGTGTATCCCACTATGCGCAAGGGTAGGCTAACATTTTATGTGTCACTAAGCCTAGTACTTGTTATGAAACCCTTATTTTCGGAGTAATCACCACACCTCTATGGAATCCATAATTTCCACGCTGGGGATCCTAGTTACTGGTTTGGAAGTTTACCAATACTTGCAAGTTTTAGTGTAACGGAAAACCTCTACATGGTATCAGAGCCTGAACCCAGGTTCGATTCCCCCGAGTTGCGTTTAAGGGGTGTATTGATTCCCCGAGCTGTGTTTGAGGGAGGGTGTTGGAGTAATCACCACACCTCTATGGAATCCATAATTTCCACCGTGGGGATCCTAGTTACCTGATCCGGATCTTGGGTTGATGCCATTTCCCATTCAGATCATTATAGGTTTGGAAGTTTACCAATACTTGCGAGTTTTAGTGTAACGGAAAACCTCTACACTTATTTATATTGGAAGGCCAAATTATGATGACCATGATGTTGCATACAACTGACAGGTACCCAAATACGCCTAGAATTTGGACAGAGGAGGAGGTGGAGGTCTAGAAACCCATTGTGTACGATTTCCACACTAAAGGAGGTGTTTTGTTCTCTCAGATTTGGCACATTGGAAGAGCTTCCCATGTGGGTAAGTATATTTATGGTTTGCATTACATTGATATCGGTTAATTCCTTTCATATACCTCCTTGTCGAATCTCTCTATAGTGTATTGGATTTGTTCATTTTCTTCTCGAGCATAATTCCCACAATCATGTCACACTATGTTTGCTTCAGTTGGTCATGATTCCTGATCATGAAAAATAGATCGTGAAAACTCTCAATCTATTGCCTTAGTAAATTTGTATTAGGTTAGTTTTTTGATGGATGTAGAGTATGTATTTTTTAAGAACATTTTGTCAGTTTCCTTGAATAGAGATGGCTGAGTGGCTCTATAAAATGTGGATTATCAACCCAATGGCCAGGATACCTTTTCGTCACCAGATCAGAAAATATAGGGACAGACGGTGTTACCCAATGTCAAAGATCTTGCCCATCATTCCACTCCTCGATCCCACCCAATGGCCAGGCTACCGTTTCATCAACAGATCATAAAATATGAGGATATACGGTGTTACCCAATGGCAAAGATCTCGTCGATTATTCCACTCCTCAATCTCTAAAAACTCAGTAGATTCCAGAGGTTAATAATGACATTTGTCTTGCTGAAAGAAATGCTATCAAATCAGGTGACTTTTCTTAAATAAGTCATAAATTTAGCATTTAGGTATTTGCACACTTATTACATAGGATAGAACTATTTTTATCCTAGGATTAAGATATTAATAAAACAACCGAGCTTTTCTTTTTCTTATAAGAGGGCACCACTCCTTTCTTAACCTTTTATGTGCATATAGTTCATTAATGACGCTGAATATAACCAAATAGAGTCTATTGTCATTACATCATTATATAGTTCTATTTCAAATAAATATACACCATTATATAGTTCTCTGTCAAATAAATAGGGAAGTGCTACCTTCTTCCGTTCATAGTTTTGATGGATTTTGCATAGGTTTTGATGGTGTGGAAATTCATGGTGCTCATGGATATCTTCTTGATCATTTTATGAAAGAAAACATAAATAACATGATCGATCGATACGGTGTGACATTACAGAACCGATTCAAGTTTCCTCTGGAGGTTATTGAATCAGTGGTGGACGAAATTGGAGCAGAACGATTGGTAATACAACTCTATCCATTTGCCGATTTTTTTTTATGCTAGTGACACAGATCCTGAGGCATTGGGGCTTTACATGGCCTAGAGCTTAAATAAATACAACATCCTGTATGCCCATTATGTCGAGCCCAAACTTGAAGTTTGTAACACCTCCTTGAGGCAATTTTTTTTTTTTTCTCATGTTTTCCATACAAAATACTATGCCGCTCTTAATGTCCATACGTAAAATCATCTCTTTCGATCATACCTCTCCTACTTAAGGACCAATATATATTATTTATATATATATAACTATAAATCATACTCGTAGCTTATATACAATCCATATGTGTATATCATTGAATAGAATTAACTTAACCTTTGAGTACCCTTCTGCACACCCTATATATATATCCAATATCCCATATATATATGTTTATATCCACTTTAATAAAACCATATATATATGTCTATATCCACTTTAATAAAACTAGGGAAAGGCGCACTTCGATAAATATATATATATTTATATATATTATATGGATATTCCCAACTTTTTTGAATAATTTAACATGGCATCTATATATATATATATATATAGCCTTGGCAATATTAATTCAATTAACATATGAATATATATATACCCCTATATTTATATATATTCATATATAAGTCTGAAGTCTTTTTGAAAGCGCCACCATATAAATGTATATTACCCATAATTTAACATAACTCCATTTATAATGCCCTTGGTCCTTTCACCTATTTTGGTTATGTGTAGTACCTGGTTAATGGGTTGAATATATCGTATACCGATTATACATGATAGCACCTACATATACCATTGCACGTATTGTAGTTTTCGAGCTTGTTTTAAATCTAGTTTATTGCCATTTGTGTTAAATCAGGGTGGTTTATGATACCACTTTCCCGTGTCAATGGTTCGATCGAACTCTATACCTACGCTACTTAAACTTGCACGTATTTCCAATCTCGGTGTCGGTTGGGTTTTTTTTTTTTTTTCAGAAACCAGTTTATGGAAGCGACCGTGTGGCGTGCTCACCCATGAGCACTGGTACCAGCTTGCCGTGGCGTAATTCAGGCTCATGATGGTGACCACTCTGTTCAGTTCCGTCACACCAGCTGTGTACCGAGAACGTGCTTTACTAACAGCTGGAGAGGGGGAAAGGAGAAGTTCCTTCCGATGAGCATTCTCTCCTGCACCCGCCGGCATGCCGTCTCCCAGGTACGCCGAACAGGAGTAAAATAATATTAACTGACAGAAGGTTATTAATGTCGTGGCTCAAGTTGATTCTGGAAGATCCCCTTCAGGGTTTCGTAACACTCGAAGTCGCCAGGATGTATCTGAGCAAGTCCTGGAACCCGATTTCACAGGTACATTGGGCGATCTCATCTTAGGGTTCGGTATTCCTTATTAGCCTAGCTCTGCCCGAAACTCATCACTGTTCATCTTCTTCCTTGCATTGCGCCAGGTCTTGCGGAGTGGAGAGTTCTGAGCTTGCAAAGCCGGGTCGCTTGCTACAGCTACTTCTCTTACCGGCGATGCCTTCTCCGCCTACAGTGGTTGTATGGAGTTTCTTCTGCATAGAATAGGCTCGTTTTTTTTTTCTGTCTAACAAATTTCATTTTTTAGCTTCCTACCCGATTATTCTTGGTCTCTTACTATTGATCATAGAAGCGTTGTTGGTCTCGGGGTCGTGAATGAATTTGTTTCTCACCTAAGTGCTACGGCCGGCCCTTTGGGGTTACGGAGGAAAAGTCGGGGAGGTTTTCTACTCCTTTTGCTATGTTTGTGCCCATCGTTTCATTGGTTTGACCTTTTTTCTATTTCTCATTCCTTATATTCAGAGAGCTGAAGAACCTCGGTTTTACTAACGGGTTTTGTTGTCAAGTGTTTTGTTGAATTGTCTTCCCCTCGGCTGTGGTCACGGGCGTGCATGACCAGTTTATTTATTTTATTTCGATCTATTACCTTACATTATTCTGGCAGGATGGCTACTAAACCCACTCTTTCGTTGGAAATCTCTGTGCATTAATAGGATAACTCTGTGAGTAATTAGGGAAAAATGCCAGAGTTCAGGGCGGCCTAGGTAAGGCTGATTCTCTGGGCTATTTTAACAATTTGCATTACAGTATATCCCAGAAATTTCAATATCATGCACCTCAACTATTATACATTATGGAGTCGTATAATCGGCCATTTAGTACGACAGTCGATCTCCTAACAATTTTTGTTAACCTGTGAAGGTCTCCACGCTATGGCGTAATCACTCTAGTTAGAACCGTGGTTTTTTGCATCGTGTTACCGGGCTACTGGTCACCTCTGTTCGTTTGGTCACCTTACTCGGACAGAGCTCTACTGTGTCATGACGTATCAGTGTAGTTACACTCCAATGGATGCGTTGGATATGGGTTAAGTTCATGGTCTTTTAATTTATTCCCCACGCGTGACCATACTCTCGTTACATTAGCGATAACGATTCACATATGATTCGTTTTAATATCCATTTCTTTTGTAAATACATGTTCATATATCTATGATTTATAGGTAGTTCCCTTGTTAATACGCATCGCTACAATATATGATTCGTTTTTATTTTTTTTTACTTGTACCCAGGTAATATAGAAATCCTGAGATATATATATAAATAGATCGTTTAGGGTCGGGAAGGCAGAAAGTAACTCCTTGTGTAGTGCCGGGTACGTATCAATATATTGGGTTTTCTTTTTAATGCATATCTTAACTTTATTGCTCTAATATCTATTTCTAAAGTTAGAGATGAAGTTAAAACACAAAATACTTTATAATTGCTATGAGAACTTTAACCCTTCTATAGTGTAAAATTTACTTTGTGGTTTAATAAGAATCAAACTACATATTCTAGAATACTTGCTTGTAAATTCTATTTTTCTTTTAAGGTATACCTATATGTATTCAATGGTGCTGGACTAGAGAGCCTTAGTTGTAAGGCAAATATTTTGCTATGTTACAGGTTTTCAAGGAGTAAGAATATATTTAGATATGCAATCTATACCCTTATAAATGGTATAATGCTCATATAGAGTAGAATTACTCTTTTTCTAGCACCATTATAAATGTTAGAATGCTCATATATGCAATCTATAAATGTTATAAATGTTAGAATGCTTATTTGAGAATATATTCTAACATACTTTTTCTAATTTGTTGAAATTTTACCATGTAACTTTGAATGTTGCTATAATGATTCTTTAGCATACCTACAAGCACAAAATATCCTAGTTGTGTATACAGGAACAACATAATATTTAATGATTCCTGGGGAATAAGTAACTTCAGATTTAAACCAATCCTTGGTTTAGAGATTCTGAAGTTTCTACCCTATGAACTTTCTGGTCTACAACTAAGCAAAATCTGGAAGGTGAATGCCTAAGGATAGATTCTGTTAAATGTAGTACCAAAAATTTCTCATTGTCATAAAATTAAATTTTATATGTAGCCAATTCATACTGTAATAAAACATAGTAACAAGAAATTCAGAACATACCACAAAATCTGCAAAATGACCAACCTCCCAACCTTAGAATCCTCTTTATCTCCCAGGTTTCACCCCCGAGCAGAGATCACCTCCTAGCACAGATCAACCCCTGATCTGCTTAGGAGCAGCTTATTTAAGCTCATAATACCCCAAAGCATGTTTCTAATTCTGCGTCCAGAATAGCAGGATGCTTTCCCTTTCTTTCCTCTTCATTGGGGAAATTTAGATTCCTCCTCAAATCTAAATTAATTTCTTTCAAGGATTTTTGAAAGATTTTTGGAATTTGTTGCCTTATCCATCCTCATGGATTTGGCAAGTGATCTCTAATTCTCATCTTGGTCAAAATGCACAATCATTTTATTTATTTCCTCAAATAAAAGATGCAATTACATTCACACCATACTTATCCCTTGGGGTCCACCCCCTTAGGATTTAAGTTCAATTGTCTAACTTTAAAAATTCAACACACAAATTGGGGGTGTTACATATTCCCCCTCTGAAAATAAACACCGTCCTCGGTGTTGTTATTCAACTACTAAAGTTCATTTAAACAAAAATGGATATTTCTCCATCATTTCAGCTTCCCTTTCCCAGGTAGCTTCTTCAGCAGTAAAGTGCTTCCACTGCACTTTTACTCTGGCTAATGTTCTGTTTCTCAATTCAATTTCTTCCCGCTCCAATATTTGAAGCGGTTATGGCAGAAACTCCCCTTCTGGTTCCACCTGTACAACATTCCAATCAACTATGTGAGAAGCATCATGCACATATCTTTTTAATAATGAAACATGAAACACATTATGCACTTTAACATGGGGTGGTAAGGCCAGCTTGTAAGCCACTGGTCCCACCCTTTCTAAAACTTCAAAAGGCCCACAATATCTAGGTGCAAGTTTTGCACAACTTCCAGCATAAAGTGTGCTCTTTTTGGGTTTGATGCGTAAATACACATGATCTCCCACTTTGAATTCTCTGTGCACTCTTTTCTTATCCGCATAACTTTTCTGGCGATCTTGCGCTGTCTTGATATTTCTTTGTATTTGTTTGACAATTCTTTCCATCTCTTGTAGTGCATCTGGTCCCAACACCAGTTTATCCTCTGGTTGACTCCAACTCAAGGGAGTACGACACTTTCTCCCATAGAGTGCCTCAAATGGACTCATCTTAATAGAAGATTGGTAGCTGTTATTATAGGAAAATTCAGCTAGATGCAGATATTCTTCCCACTTTGATGGTCTATCCATCACATACATTCGCAACATATCCTCCAAAATTTGATTCGTCCTTTCTGTCTGCCCATCTGTTTGAGGGTGATAGGCAGTACTAAAATTCAGCTTAGTGCCCATTCCTGCAAACAATCCCTTCCAAAATGCTGCTGTAAACTTAGCATCTCGATCTGAGACAATCACCTTGGGAACTCCATGAAGTCTTACTATCTCCTTTAGGAAAACATTTGCTACTTGAGTTGTTCCAAAGGTAGATTTTACTGGTATAAAGTGGGCAGCTTTGGTGAGAGTGTCTACTACCACCATTACAGAATCATGCTGATATTTGTTTTTGGGTAACCTGGTTATAAAATCCATGGAAACTGTGTCCCATTTCCATTCTGCAATCGGCAAAGGGTTTAAAAGCCCTGTTGGGTGTTGATGCTCAACTTTGACCAGTTGACATTCCATACACTTACTTAGATACTCTGCCACATCTCTCTTCATTCCTGGCCAGAACAACTTCTTCTTCAAGGCTGTTAACATCTTTTGATATCCTGGATGTCCTGCATAGGGCTGTTTGTGATATTCATCTAGAATTTCTCTTTTCAATGACTCTATATTTGGAATATACAACCTGTTTTTATAATAGAGCAGCCCTTGTTGGTTTTTAGTGAAATCAGTTTTATCCCTTTTCTGTAGTTTCACCAAGAGGGCTTCATAGTTGGGATCTTGATTTGCTGCTTCTCCCACCAATTCTTCTATCTCCATATGGGCACTACTTCCCATGCTGTTTACATTTTGACAAGAATTTCGACTTAATGCATCCGCAACTTTATTCTCCTTCCCCTTGATATGCTTTATATCCATATCAAATTCACTTAGAAAAGACAGCCACCTGGCTTGTCTTTCATTCAGGTCAATTTGGGAGAAAAAATATTTGAGGCTGATATGATCAGTCATCAAGGTGAACTTCTTCCCCAGCAGATAGTGCCTCCACATTTTTAAAGCATGAATAACAGCTGCAAACTCCAAATCATATGCACTATAATTCTGTTCATGTACTTTCAGTTTCCTAGATTCATAGGCAATGACTGAATTTTCCTGTAACAAGACTCCTCCCAGCCCTTCTCTACAAGCATCTGTACATACAACAAACTCTTTATCAGGATCAGCAATTTTTAATATAGGGGCTGAAATAAGTTTTTGTTTTAACTGCTCGAAACTGTTTTGACATTTTTCAGTCCACACAAACTTGACACCCTTTCTTTGCAATGAAGTGATGGGATATGCTATGGCAGAAAATCTTTCCACAAATCTGCGATAGTAGCCTGCCATCCCCATGAATGACCTTACTGCTGAAACATCAGTTGGGACTGGCCATTCCTTAATTGCTTTTATCTTTTCAGGGTCAACTGCAAGCCCTTTTTCAGAAATAATATGACCCAAATATTGAATTTTATCTTTATAAAATTCACATTTACTGATCTTGGCATATAGCTGATTTTCTTTCAAAGTATGCAACACTATTCTTAGATGTTCCTTATGTTCATCTTCATTTTTAGAATAGAC
This sequence comes from Pinus albicaulis, assembly GCA_034641835.2. NCBI lineage: Eukaryota > Viridiplantae > Streptophyta > Pinopsida > Pinales > Pinaceae > Pinus > Pinus albicaulis. The sequence goes on from JAXQQM020085848.1 coordinate 295,546, forward strand.
TAAGATATCATCTATGAACACAAGAACAAATTTGTCCAAATAATTATTCAACACACTGTTCACCAAGCACATAAATGTGGCAGGGGCATTCGTCAAACCAAAAGGTAGGACCACAAATTCGTAATGCCCATACTGGGTTCGAAATGTTGTTTTGCTGATGTCTTCTTCTTTAATTCTGAGCTGGTGATACCCAGTTCGTAGGTCTATCTTGGAAAAGACTGAGGCCCCTCTCACTTGATCAAACAGATCATCAATTCTAGGAAGTGGATATCTATTCTTAATGGTCAACTTGTTCAGTTGACGATAATCAATGCACATCCTAAAAGTTCCATCCTTCTTTTTCACAAATAAAACCGGGGCTCCCCAAGGAGACACACTTGGTCTGATATACCCTTTATCTAACAATTCCTGTAATTGCATTTTCAGTTCCATTAGTTCAGGAGGGCTCATTCGATAAGGTGCTCGGGAAACAGGTGTTGCTCCTGGTACCAAATCGATTGAAAAATCAATCTCTCTTTTGGGGGGAAGATGAGGGATTTCCTTGGGAAAGACTTCCTTAAATTCTTTGATGACTGGTATAGCATCCAGTAACTCTTCCTCAGTTTGCTGTTCTATTTCTTCTACATGCACTGCATAGACTTGGTATCCTTTTCTAGCTGTTCTTTTCAATTGTAAGGCTGATATTTGTCTTACGGAAATGGACTTTGGTTTCCCTTTTAATGTAAAAGGTTTCCCTTCTTCATCCACACAATGCAGGGTTTTATCCCAGCAGTTCATTAGAGCTTTCTTCTTTTCTAGCCAATCCATTCCTATCAACATATCATAGGATCCTAATGGCAATATGTTCAAGTTTACTTCGGTTGAAAAACCATTTAATTGTATTGCTGTTTTGGGCAACTTATGTGTGACTTTTCTCTTAGTCCCAGTGGCCAGCTGTACCAACCATGACTGCTGAAATTTTTCAGGTTTAATTTTACATTTTTCTACAATTCCAAGACTAATGTAACTCAAAGAAGCACCTGGATCAATCAAAACAGTAACAGGTAGGTCAGAAATCTTACCCTCCATTTCCACCATGGTTGCTTGATGTTCTGCCTGTCGATTTTCCAGGGCTGCACTGATGGTTGGTATGTTTCTGGCTATGTCATTGACGGTTGTTGCCTCTCTCTCTCTGCTGATCATGTGTATATTTCGGTGGGGGCAGTCCCTCATCATATGGGGTTCTCCACAGCCCCAACATTTCAGAGGTTCCTTCATTCTGACTGTCCCTTCCTTTCTATTGTTCCCTTCTACTGGTTTTGAAGCCACTTGGGACTGAGCAGTTTGACTTTCTTTTGGTTTGCTGAAATTTTTCCTTTGATGATCTCTACCAAAATTCCTTAAATATGCTGGTTTTGGTCTCTTTCCTTTGAACTCACCCTTGTTCATCCAGCTCTTCCCTTGTTCAGCTTTACCTTTAAACTGTTGATAGCATAATCTTGCTTTTCTAACAGCTTCATCCATGGTCTTTGGGTTGTCAAACTCAATTTTCTCCTTGTACACAGTAGGAAAACAATTTAAAAACCTTTGCACTTTTTCCTTTTCTTCCCTAATGTAAGGGACATACCTCAGTAAATTAGTAAACTTAGTGACAAACTCATCAATAGTGAGCTGCCCTAGCCTAAGCTCATGGAATTCTTTTGCTTTATCGTCATAATAACGTTCATTCAAATAACGACTTTTGAACTTAGTCTGAAAATCTTCCCAAGTAACTGTCTTTTCATCAATGGCATGCACTATTTTTGTCTCTTCCCACCACAGTGTAGCCTTTCCTTGTAGCTGATACACAGCTAATCTGGCCTTCAGATTTCTCTCATATTCATATACTTGGAAATACTTGATCATGTTCAACAACCAAGCTTCAACATCTTCCTCCTTCTCCCCATCATAGGAGGGAGGTTTGATCTTTCCCTAAATTCTCCCCACCCCTTTACAGTTTATGCCGCCGTTCAGCAAACATCATCATTAGACTATCCATCTTTCTTCTCGAACTCGCCTTCCTGCCGTCTCCTGAAGTGTCTCTTCTAATGAGCTTTTCCTCGCTCATCGTCGCTTAGACAACAAAGGCTCGGCTTCTCGCTCAGCTAATTTTCGTTATGTACCGTGCAATACATAGCCATTATCGTGGGCATTGGGATTGAGTAGCAACCTTATCTCGTAGATCCACATAAATCCCTTCACCGTCAGCCATTTCAACTGTACACACTTACAACACAGATTAGCAAAGTTATAAACTTCAGAAAAACAAAATATGTAATAAGCAGTGAGCATAAATTTCTGACCCAATTAGTTGTTAGTGTAGTAGCTGGGCTCCGATACCATTGTCACACCTCCAAATTTTTATTTTTTGTAACAAACCTAGGGTGTGTCGTTTTGTATTCTTGTCCATTGAACAGTTGAACTATTCATTTAAGTCAAGCAATAATAATCATCCTTCTTAAATTTATGCAAGCTAGAGTAAAGTTGTAGTATTAAAATTTAAGTCTTAAGTACTCCCTTGAGAATGCTACACTGTTATAGTCATCATCACCAAACATGCCCGGATTGTAACCTATGGGTTATGAAAATTCATAACCATATATCTATGTATCACAGACCTCTATACATATATA